>PVJH01020360.1:30396-40932 GCA_004026705.1 Nesogale talazaci | reverse complement strand
GTTTGAGAGATGCAGAGACAGGCCTTTGGGCAGGAAGAAGCAGCTTTTCAAGGAATGTGTAGATTAGAGCAGCTGTGTAAAAAGAGGAGAAGGAATTCAGGACAGTGTAAGACTCCTGTGCAAGACAAAGGCATTAAATTGAAATTTTTGAAGCAGTATGCAGCTACCAAAAAACAAAACTTTGGCCTTAAGTAGATTCCAACGCATAGAGGTCCGAGAAGTGCCCAGTCCTCTTTTCCAGGCTGTGATCTTTAAAAAACAAGAGGGCCACATCGCTCTCCCGTGCAGCCGCTAGTGAGTGCAACCACTGCACTTAGCGGCACCCTTGTGTTCAGTGCTTAAGCACTTCACATCACTCGCCACCTTCCCAGTGGCTTGTTTTCTATTTTTATCCTCATTTGCTGTTGTTATATCCAAATAATCTTTCCGCAAACAAAATATAAACTAGCAAAAGAATACTGCAGGAGCAAATGGAAGAAACACTCTGGCTGAGGAAGACATGCAGTATACACAGCACTAGCGACGGCCCTGCCTTGGGGCGGCTTCTACGGCTCCCGGACGGGCCCTGGGGCTGCAGGGAAGGCACGTGGCTGAACAGCATATCGCTATGCTGCTCACTGTCCAGGACAAGATGTTGCTCAAGGAATGTAAGATTTCTAGCCACTTTCTACCTTTATAAAGAAAAAAAAAGAGCACAGAGGCATGCGGTTTACTTCTTATTTATGAGTAGTAGATGTGGAACCCTAAATCTGCATGTGATCAATATCATCTGTTTTCCATGTTTGTGTGATTAATCATTGGATATAGTTACCTGGAAAAAAAGAAATCCCTTATTTCATATATATATATGAATATATATATGAGTAATATATATGAATATGAATATATATGAATATGAATATATATATATGAAATAAGGGATTTCTTTTTTTCCAGGTAACTATATCCAATGATTATATATATATATATATATATATATATATATAAAATGCCAGAATCACTAAATAGGATGCTATTGACAGAGAAATGAACTGTAGCCAACAAAGAAAGACAGGTCAGCGTTCCCTGTACCAAACTTGAATAAATGTTTTAAATTGATCTCATACATCGCTTACTCCCTCTTTCATATTCTCTTTTCTGTCAGGTATGATTACACTTCTCTAAAAATTATGAAAACTCCCTGCATATAATCTCTTTGATTTAATGTTCATTCTAAATTTCCAAAATTAAGTAAAAGCTGTCTTTGAATTTTATTTGCATTTCTTGATCTTTTTTTTTTTGGGGGGGGGGGGCATCACTTCCCTCTGTTGGTCATGGGAGCTACCTAGCCTTGCTCCTGGAGAGCCGCTGCTGGGTTGGAACGGCCAAGCCTGTGGGCCGCAGTCCACACTCAATGACTTACGTCACCAGGGCTCAGGCCTGCATTTCTTGATCTTTAATATGACAGGAATTGAGCAGTAAAATTGGCATGTATATATTACATTGTGTGTAATGCCTTAAAGGCATAGGTGAACCAGAAGTTCTTGATAAAATAATTCTTAAAAAATTAAAATAGGTAAAACGTAAGTTAAATGTCTAGAAATTCATAAATGTGAACATGAGGACAAAGCTTGCATCAGACTTAATAGGGAAATGTGAGCAGCCCATTGCTAATTGTCACCTCTCTGATATAATCCTCTTTTACAGATTCATTTTAATCATTTACTATATATAAAACAGAACCCTTTCGTCAAATAATAAGTGCTTTTCTACCCATAGTTTTTCTCTTTTTAATTAATCTGTTCTCTTCAATGCTACCAACCAACACGTTGTTCATGCATTTGTCATCGCTCTTTTCTTTACTACTTTATTGCTTACTGTCACTTTACTGTTTTTAATTCTTTAGCTTTTCAAAATTGGAATTTTTCAAGTCAATTCTTACATTCAATTCATTCCTCTATATTTGCCCTTTTTATGTTTTTATTTTAAAAATTAAGTTTGTCACAATTTTTACTCTACTAATTTTCTTAACAAACTAGCACTCCTTTACCACAAAGAGCTACATTTTCAGTTATGCTGGGCAAAATAATTGGAATGTTTTGTGTTCTTTCATATAGGATATCTCTTCTTGGAAGTTTGATTGTTTAATTAGTATTATGAACACTCCATTATCTCTAATAAATACAATTAAATTTATATTTATTATTTCATCTTTAGCATAAGTATAAACATGAGCTGATAAAAATGCGTTTATCATTAGAGAGATTTTAAATTTAATTTTTCACACAGATTTGTTTTCCTTTCATTTAAGATTACTTCAGTCCTGGTTTATTTTTGTCTTAGAAATTGAGATACAATAAATCTGCTCATTAGCAGTGGGACTTTCTCAGAAAGACTCATTTCTCAGAATGACACACAAGCTCTACACACACACTCACACAATAAGCAACACTTTTATTGAATCAAACTCTCTCCATTTTCACTTTGCAGTTCATGTAAGTTCATGGCTGAGATGTCTCACCTTTTCGGAACCCTAAATTAAATTCAAATTGTCACCTCTAGCTTTTCAAATTAATTTCTTATTGTTTTCTGTTGCATGACACAATTTCACAAACTCCTTCCACTATCAAACCTTGTCATCGTACACTTTATCTACTTAAAATATTCACTGAAATGGTTCTTTCGCTTCTTTGTTTTTTTGAACAAGAAAATCAAGACTTTTTTTCTTTTACCACAGATTTTACATACAGATAATGCTAGGAGATGAGTCCCTTGGTCAGAAGTTTCTCAAAATATGAATAAGTAATGAATGACTTCTCAAAATAGAGTCCATTATAATCATGTAGATGAAGTAAGACCTGTGGGAGTAATCTCTCCAGGACTTTTATTAAAGAATGACTCAAAATTATATGAAACTGTTGAAAACATTAATTATTGGAAGCATAGAAAGTATGAATATAGGAAAATTGGAAGTTTTCAAATATAAAATGGCACATATAGTGATCAATATTCTACATATTAGTGAGTTGAAATGGGTTGGTGTTGGCCATTTTGAATCAGACAGTCGTGTGGTTTACCATACCTGTAATGATAGATTCAAGAGGAATGGCATTGTATTCATTGTCCAAAAGACATCTCAAGATCTATCATGAAGGACGGCACTGTCTGTGATGATACGGCTGCATAAATGGAAATCAAATTGATTTGCTAAGTACTAAACCTGCTGGTACAGAAATTGAAAAGTTATATCCTTCTTTAGTCTGAAATTAATCAAACATACAATCAAGATGCATTGCTAATTATTGATGTAATACAAAAATAGGATATAATGAGGAAGAAAAAGCAATTGAAAATCATGATCTGTGATACAAAGCTTGTCATTACCTGATAGAATTTTGCAAGATCATGTATTTTTCATCACAAATCCCTTTTTTGAAGAACATAAATGGTAACTATACAAGTGAAATTTTCAAGATGGAATATGTAAAAATCAAATAGACTAAATCTGTGAGATGAGGTGATAGAGAAGTTCAATATCAGATGCTTGAATGAGACCAGGGTCAACTGACACAGACCACGTAGTGGTCATATGCAAGTTCATGTTGAAGGAGAAGAAATTAAAGCAAGTGGACACAATCCTAACTATGAACTTGAGTCATCTCAAGAATATATTTAGTGTAATGAGCACTAAAGACAAGAAGACCTGATGGACTGTTGCATGACACCAATAATATAATAAATGAAGAAAGCAAAATGTCACTACAACAAAAAGGAAAAAAAAGGATCAAAGTGGATATCAGAAGAAAATGTGATGATTGCTCTTATGCGTCGAGTAGCTGAGGCACCTGGAAGACATGAGGATGTCAAAGAGTGGAGCAGAAAATTACAAAGGGCAGCATGAGAAGATAAAGTAAAATATGACAAGGAAATGTTCAGAGAGGGGGAGGATGTTTCAGGAGTTATGATGGCAGCATGTGTGCAATTATGGTATGCATACAATTGACAGGTGGGTTCAACTTGATGGGAGTTGTGTGGGCCCCAAATTGAATGATTTTTTTTAAAAAAGGAGGGGGAAAGAGGAGCTTATACCAAGGGCTCACATAGAAAAGATTTGGAAATGAAAAATGGCAATATGTGTACAAATATGTTTGATACTGTGTTAGTCTGGGTAAACTAGAGAAACAAATCAATAGACACACATATAGCTATAATGGAAAGGTGTATATACAAGAGGAGTACAACATTGAGAGAGCATCCCAATCTAGTTCAGCCAAAAGTTGTAAGTCCGATATTAGCCCATATGCCCAATATCAACCTGTAAAGTCTCCTTCCAACTCATGAAGTCAGAGGTCAATGGGTGCAAAGTCCTGGCACTGGCAGGGGTCTCCCCATGGCTCCTCGCTTCCAGGGCTTACGGTCCATCAACAGCATCCAGTGGTGGTAGAAGTAACCCAGCTCTGGCAAGGGCCTCAACGTGGCTTCTCCAGCTTCAGAGGTCTGGTTCCATCAGGCTAAAGCCATGTGGCTTCTCCTCCGGCTTCTTTTGCTCCTGGGACATGGCCATCTTGTCTTGTTCATAGTTAGTTGTCTCTGAGACTAACATCTCCATGAAGGAAATATCGTGAGATTTCCCAGAAGTCTCAGAAGAAATCCATGCCCACACAGAGGCCTCATTGGCTACTCAATGGCTATCTCCAGATTAACAGGCTATACTCCACCCCTCCATCTCAATCATGAAATAAACATAAGCGCATGACTACCACAGATACATTGATATATTGAATGTTTTGAGAGCTGTAAAAGTCCCTAATAAAATTATTGGAAAAAAAGGAAAGAAAGCCAAAAGAGAAAAATCCATGTGCAGAAAACTTTAAACTGAAAGAATCCAAGAAAAATTTCAAGGTTTATATTGGAATATTGAAATATCCTGTTGGCAGAATATTGAATAATATAAGAAGCATCAAAAGAATATGAAAAGAATAAACAGATTCACTGCACAAAAACGCGCTAGTCAACATTCCACCTTTTCAGCAGTGAGTTCCAATGGTACTCAAAGAAGTTCACAGTGTATTGAAAGCAGTAAGCAAAAACAAAAGTTCTCAGAATAGATGCAATAACAATGGAAATGTTTCAGACTGTTCATGAAAAACTAGAAGCATTCATTCATCTATGCTAGGAAATTTGGCAGACAACTACTGGATTATTAACTGGATGAGATTCATATTTGCACTCATTCCAAAGAAAAGTGATCCAAGAAAGTGCACAACATATAGAATAATGCACACGATAATAAAATTTTGCTGAAGATCTTCCAACTGTGATTGTAGCAATTTAATTCAGAAATCTACCAGACTTTCAGGCCAGATTCCTGAGAGGATTTGGAACAATGAATATTATAACTGATCCATGATATTATAGCAGCTATATCTTGGCTAAAACATCAGATACAAGAAATTAGTTTGCTTGTTTACAAAGGCATTCAATTATTGATCATAACAGATTACGGAAGGCCCTGAGCAGAATAAAGATTCCAAAACATTTAATTTTTCTCATGCGCAATCTTTACAAGAATCAAGATCAGTTATATGGGGGGTGGGGAGAGGGATGAGGAGCTGATACCAAAGGCTCAAAAGAAAGTAAATTTCTGCAAATAAAGGCAACATATGTACAGATATGACTTATAATCAATATATGCATTGTAGCAAAAGATGTCAGTCCCCAATAAAATTATAATAAAAAATCAGGATAGATGTATGTCAGAGTTGTTACCTTCCACAATACTTTATCAATCTATATGCTAAACAAAAAAAAAATCAGAGGATCTGATTTGAGGAAGAATGTATGATTATTATCTGAGATTATTAACAATCTTTGATGTGTAGATAACACAACATTGCTTGCTGAAAGTAAGGAGGCGTGAAACGCTTGCAGCCTTCAGTGTGGATTACAACTCAATGTATAAAGACCAAAATGCACACAGCTGGAAAAATAGTTAGCATTATGACAAAGGGATAAATGATTAAAATTACCAAGAAATTTGTCTTGATTGGATCCACTATCAATGCTCATGGGAGTAGAAGTCCAGAGGTCAAAAGATACATTGCATCAGATACGCCCGCACAAGATGTCTTTAACATGTTGAAAGCAAGCCTATCACCTTGAGGACTACGATTTGTCTAACTTAAGTCGTAGTAGTATTTAGGTTGCCTCCTATCCACGTGATAGTTGGACAGTGAAATGAAAGACTGAAGAGAATTTGATGCTTTTGAATTGTGGTACTGATGGAGAAGGTTCAGAATGCCATGGAATGGCAACAGAAAAAAAAAATCTCTCTTGGATGGAAGTGCACCCGGAATATTCCTTAAAAGCAAGATGAAGAGGTTTCATTGGATGTACTTTTGACATGTTAGGAGAGGTCAGTAGCTGGAAAAGGGCATACATGTGTGGTAAAATAGAGGTGCAGTGAGAAAGAGATAAAGCCTCAGCAAGATGGACATAGTGACTAAAATGAAGGGCTCGCGCAAAAAGACAATTGTTAAAATGACACAGGAGCAGGCAGTGTCTCCTTCTTCTCCTCAAAGAGTCACTTTGAGCAGGTGCATAAGCAAATGTGGTGAAGAAAGCTGTAGTGACTGGCTATCAAAAGATAAAGCACCTGGAGGCTTAAAGGCTTGAAGATAAACAAGAGATCCTCTAGCTCAGAAGCAACAAAGCCCACGTGGAAGAAATGCACCTGCCTGTGTGATCACAATGTGTCTAAAGGTTCAGGGAACAGGCATCAAAGAACAAAAAATCAAATCATTTTGAATGAGGGGGTGTGCGGAATAGGGACCCAAGACCCATCTGTAGGCAACTGGACAGTCCCCGAAGAAAGTTCACGGGTAGATGAGCCAGTGTGGCTGGAACATGAGTAGAACTTGGATCTAAATCAAAACTTTTATATACAAATTCAAGGCCAATATGATCCGTGTGCAGGTGTGTATGGAGATATTAAAGAGACATATTGAATGTAAAATGTTATACTGGAATTTTATTTTGTCTCTGTTCTTTGCTTTGTAGATTATATATTTACAGCATGAGTTTTTTTTTTTAGATAATACTCTGCCAAAAGGCAAGTATTCCCAAATTTTAGTATGGATAAAATAGGTTCAGTTTTTGACTGCATGCCTGAGCGAGCTGCAGTCCTCTGTTTTCTTACAGTTGGTTTCATGTTCCTCTCCTTCCTCTGAATCTCCGTTCATTTACAATAACAAACCAGTCAGGGGGCCATGTAACAATGATGAAAAATGCAACTTTTCTCTTGTTTCTAAATGCTACCTCCACACCCCCCCCCACAACCCCGAGCCCCCACCTGCCACTATTTCTACCTTATAAATCCAGCTAGACCGGAGGATGCACACTGGTACAGATAGGAACTGGAAATGTAGGGAATCCAGAACAGATGATTCCTTAAGGACCAGTGGTGAGAGTGGAGATAATGGGAGGGTGGAGGGAGAATGGGACCGGGGTGGGGGACAAGTACAAGGGTCTACATTAACCTTTCTCCCTGGGAGATGGACAGCAGAAAAGTGGGTGGAATGGAGGGAGATGTCAGACAGTGTAAGTTATGACAAAATTACAAAAATTTATAAATTATCAAGGGTTCATGTGGAAGGGGGAAACGGAGGGAGGGAGAAATGAGCAGCTGATACCAAGTTCTCAGGTGGAAAGCAAATGTTTTGAGAGTGATGACGGCAACAAATGCACAAATGTACTTGACCCAATGAATGGACATTTGGATTGTAATAAGAGCTGTATGACCCTCAATGTAAAAACTAACACAAATTGTATATGTGTATATTGTGATTAGAGCTGTATGAGTCCTACATAAAATGACTTTTTAAAGTCACTTTGAGTAGGAACTAACTAGCTGGCAGCCAACAACAACATTAAAGACGTTGCTTTTTTTCTGTCAACCTTTTCAGCATGTGGTTCATCATTGAGTGATACCAGTGGTTAAATCAATATCATTTGCATTTTGAGGTAAGAGCGAGATTTTTATTATTTTACTTCAATGATTATTTGAAAACAAGTAGTATATTTATAGCAGCGCTCAAGGTCTTACAGACAATCTTCCTAAGCAAATTGTTTTATTTTGATTTTGAGCTCTTCATATGCAAATAAACAATGTCCACTTTCTCTGTGTGCCATATACCCCATATCTATCAAATATATCAACCTCTCCATAGACAAAATTTCATGAATTTTACTTTTCAACCACAGGGTATACTTTGCCACCTAAAATCTAATATTCTAATGCTTAATTATCACTATTTGATTCTACTAATAACCTCCATTTATTAATCCTACATCATGAATATTGTGGTAAAACTATATCCCTGATTAAAATAGGTATATACTTTCCCTTCCCCTATATCTTTTAACGGTTTTTGTCTAAAACAGTGGTTCTCAGTCTTCCTAGTGCCAAAACCCTTTAGAACAGTGCTTCATGTTATGGTGACCCTCAACCATAAAATTATCTTGATTGCTACTTCATAACTCTAATTTGCTACCATCAGGAATTGGGTGATCCCTGTGAAAAGGTCATTTGAGCCCTAAAGGGGTAGTGACGCACAGGTTGAAAACCACTGTTCTAAAAGAAAACACTTGAAAATTAAAATTAATGAGATCTAATGGATCATAATAATTTCAAGGAATTCTTTTCTCATTTATTCTGCTAATCTTATTCTTCTACCAATTATTATTCTACTAACTATCCTACTAATTTGCTAATGAAGTCATACCTTTTGTTTGTACTAGCCTTGAAATTCTTCCATTATTACCCTTGAGACTTTATTAAATGCTCTGCTTTACTAAGAAAATTTAAACCACCAAAATTTCCCCCAAGTCTCATCAGCAAATTTTCTAAATTATCAAGAACTGCATTCACATTCTATGTTCTGTTCTATTTATCCAGAGTGACACATGTATACTCTTTCTTAATGCCATTACTTTTTTAAAAAAGCAAGACAGAAATCCCTTTCTCCTAAAGAAGAATACTAATGTGAATTTCTATCTCCTACCTCATTAATTCTTTACGCTCTACATTCTCAGTAAAATAAAAGGATTATGTTTGCTGTTTCTCTCACCCTAAAGGGAGAAAACAAACTTATCTTCGTGCCTACATTGCCACCTGATTTTTTCTTTCACTAGACAAGGAAAGTCTTCTAGAAGTCATTTATTTTTTCATGTCTCCAAGTCTTTTCTAGCCTTCTCCTTAAACTTTGTCCATCTGACGTTTCACTGTCTCCCTCATTTGTGTAGGTCAGTCACCAATGAACATCATAAATTTGATGGTCATTCTAATTCTTCATCTTATCAATCAATATATGGCACAAATAACTATTCCATCTTTTTTTGATTGCCAATTTCATTCAGATCTAAATGTTTCGGTGATTAGTAACAATCTGTTGTATGTTTGTACCAAAGCTTATTTATCAATTCTTCCAATAATGGATATGTAACCTATTTCTATCATTTTGAAATTTTGACTAGTGCTGTGGTACGGATGTATTTATGGCTCTTCTGGTTATGCCTGTTACTTCTTTAGGGTCTAGGCCCAGCAAAGGGATTGCTAGGTCATATTTCTATTCCCAGTTGTTTTGGGAAGCACAATAACACTTTCAACAATACTTTCATAGTCCCACACAAAGTGTCGGAGCATCTGAACCTCTCCACACCATCTTCAGCATTTATTTTCTGTTTCCTTAAACTTTGGTTTTCTATAACTTTGGTTATCATTGGTGCTGTGGAGCATTAGCTCATAGCTTTTGCTTAATTTTCATCTCTCAAATGACGGGCGACATAAACAACTTTTCATATATTGATTAGTCCCTGGATATCTTCTTTAGTGATAAGAAGATATCTCTCTGTATATGTCCTCTGCCCATTTTAAATTTTTATTATCATTATTTGAGGTGTTTCTTTAATTTTTTAATTCATGATTTCTTGCTTCTGCAAAAGTGTTTGCCTATCCAATTTATTTTTAAAGATTATTTGTCAGGGCTCATACAGCGCTTCTCATCATTCACACGCACATCCGTTGGGTCAAGCATTTTGGTAAATCTGCTGACCTTATCTTTCTCAAAACACTTGCTTCCCACTTGCGTTCCTGGCAGTTGCTCCTCCTTTCCCCCTTCGTCCCGCTCCCTCCTCCCCAATGAGCCCCTGATAGTTTATAAGTTACTGTTATTTTGTCACATGTCACACTGTCTGATGTCTCCCCTCACCCACTTCTCTGCTGTCCATCCCCCAGGGAGGAGGCCATATGTAGATCCCGGCAATCTGTTCTCCCTTCCTACCCTGCCTTTGCTCCACCCTCCTGTTATTTCCTCTCTCACTACTGGTCCTGAGGGGTTCTTCGGGCCTGAATGTCCTGTGCTTCCACTTGCTATCGGTCCCAGTGTACATTCTCCGGTACAACAAAGTGAATAATTTTAAAAATCTGTAGAAAACATCAACCCCACAACAGGAACAAAAACGTTAATTTTATTATTTTTAATTAACGTTTTTGTTCTT
>PVJH01020360.1:0-30296 GCA_004026705.1 Nesogale talazaci | reverse complement strand
TGCCTTTGCTCCACCCTCCTGTTATTTCCTCTCTCACTACTGGTCCTCAGGGGTTCTTCGGGCCTGAATGACCTGTGCTTCCACTTGCTATCGGTCCCAGTGTACATTCTCCGGTACAACAAAGTGAATAATTTTAAAAATCTGTAGAAAACATCAACCCCACAACAGGAACAAAAACGTTAATTTTATTATTTTTAATTAACGTTTTTGTTCTTGCTGTGGGGTGGATGTTTTCTATAGACTTTGGAAACTATTCACTGCCCTGGTGTATTCTTTCTATTTTTTTCCAGCCTAAATTTTTATTTTGCACTTTGGGGAAGATATATGTGTGTGTTTTATTTTTAAAGGGGATGCCATCTATTTAATTTTTGCTCTATGTTTTTTTTTCTTTCTGCTTCATTTTTATGGGAGGACATCACTGTCCTCTGGTGGGTGGAGGAGGCCCAGCCTTGCTCCTGGAGAGCTACTGCTGGATTTGAACTGCCAACCCAGTGGGCCACAGTCCCGCACACAACCACTATGCCACCAGGGCTCAGTCTTCTTATGCTTTTTAAAATAATGCTTAGTAATGTTTTTCTACCATTTTTGGACCTTTAAGTATTTTTTTTATTTTTGCACTGATTTTCTTTATAATTTTAGGATTTATACTTATGACTTTGAACTACTATAGGTTGATTTTTGTTTATGGAGTTGTGTGTGGGTCTTGATTTATTCTTTTGCAAAAGGAAATTCAATCTTGCCATTACTGTTTGTGGAAGAGAATATCAATTTTACATTTAAAGTGTTTAGATGCTGTCAAAACTAAGTTCTGTCTCTGTGGATGGATTTATTTCCTGGTTTTCAATTCTGTTCCATTGATTTCCATAGTGAATATTGTCCCAGTACCAAGTGGCTGTGTAGTGGATGAGGTCAGGAAGTAAGAGACATACTACTTTGTTCTATTTATGCAGTCCTTGGTATAACCTTGGTTTCTATTCTACATATAAAATTGGTGATTAGCTTTTCCATTTCTTAAAACTATGATGCTCAATTCTGGATTCAAAATTCTGTTGCACATCTAGATTTAGGTAGTATTGACATTTCCACAACATTAAATCTTCTCATTCTTGGATGGAATTTTCTTCCAAAATGTAAATTTCTTTTCAGTCTTGTAGTAGTATTCTGTATTTTTCTGTCTGCTAGTCTTCTATTTCTTGGAATGGTTTTATTCCTAAATATTTTATCTTTTTGTATGGTGATGACAAATAATACTGTTTTCTTAGCTTTTTTTCTAAGTTATTTTATTTTCTATACAGGCTGTGATTGAATTTTCTCTTAAACCCTGCCATGTTGACAAAGGTTCAAATTATTTCTGACAATTTTCTTGTAGAGAATTTTGGGTTTTCTATGTACAGAAATGTATTTTCTGAGAATAGGGTGTTTTACTACTTTACCAACTTGTATACCTTTGATTTCTTTCTTGATGCCTAATAGCATTGAAGAACAATTCCAATACAATTAACTAAAGACAATTTTTCTTACACTTCAGTTCATAAGGGTAATGCTTTCTATCTTCTGCACTAAACAATATGCTGGCAGGTGGTTTTATTTTTTATTATGCTATGGGATTTTCATTCTAATTTTTGAGTACTATTCTGGTAAATGCTTTCTATGCATCAACTGATATGATCACTTAATTATTTTCCTTGATTTTATCTATTTTGTGAATTGCATTCTTTTTCTAATATTGAACGTCCTTTCATATCTCATATGAATAACAGCTTATCATGATATTTTAAATGTTATTTCATTTTTGTTGAATTACGATGTTTCATGTTTGGCTGAGAAACTTTACATGCATATTCATAAAGGATATTGGCCTACGTTTCTATTTTCTGGTAATTTCTTGTTCTAACTTTAGTATTTGAGATTTGCTTGATTCATACATTATTTTGAGTTTGTCATCCTATATTATGTTCTGTAATAGTTGATGTATAATTGGTGTCAACTCTTTTTGCTTGGTAGAATTCTCCAGTATAGTCATTCAGCCTTTGGCTTTTTTTTTGGTTGTTGTTGATGTTGTTAGGAGTAAAAATGTGACCTTTCTTTCTTTCTTTCTTTCTTTCTTTCTTTCTTTCTGTCTCTCTTTTTCCTCTTCCTTCCTTCCTTCATTCTCTTTCTCCTTAAATGGGTCGCTTGACATCTACATTGGGCGGTGTAGATTAAGTTGCTGTTAGGTGTGATCAAGCCAGTTCTAGGGGTTAGTGGACCTATTGATAACATAATAAAACACTGCCTAGTCCTGTGCTGTCAGCACAATTGTTACAAAGTTCAAACCCATGATTGTAGGCATTAAGCCAATCCATCTTGCTGAGCATATTCATTTTTTTTTGTATTGCTCCTTTACTTCATCAAACATGATGTCCTCTTCTAGGGGCTCGTCCCTCCTGAAAAGGACCCTGGTGATACAGTGGTTACACGGTGGACTCTTAACTGCAAGCTCATCAGTTCAAGACCAGCAAGCACTCCATAGGAGAAAGATAGGGTTGTTACTCTGATAAAAGGTTTCAGTCTTGAAAAGTCAGTTTGATTCATCCATATAGGGTCACAGTCACTATGAATTTATATCAACTTATTAACAGTGAGTTTGAGTGTTTTGATTAGTCTCTACTCATAACAGGTCTGAAGTGCTGGAGATTAAGTCTCACCATTTTTGTCTCTCAGGAACATTCTGGCTGTACTTCTTCCCAGACAGATTTGATTGTTCACAGTACTTTCAATTTTCTTTGCCAGCTTCGTGACCCAAATGTATTGATTCTTCACACATCTTCATTCAGTTTCCAATTTTCTCATGCACATGAAGTGAATGAAAATATGACTTGGGTCAGAGACATTATTTGTTCTCACATTGACACCCTTGTTTCTCACCACTTTAAAGTGATTTTGTGCTGCAGATTTACCGAATGCAAAGCATTGTTTGATTCTTCACTGCTTCTTCCATGGCCACTAATTGTGCTGCAAGCAGAACAGAATCATTGGCAACTTCTAACTTTTCTGCATGTATCTCCTTTGCTCCTATAGATCTAGTTGTGAGGACTTAGGTTTTCTTTACATTGCACTGTAATCCATACTGACACCTGCACTTGATCTTCATCAGCAAGTGCTTCACATTTTCACTTTCAGCGAGCAAGGTTGTGTTTTCTGCCCATTAAAAAAATTTTTAATAAGTCTTCCTCCAATCTGGACACTAAATCCTTCATGTAATCCAATGTGTGATGATTTGCTCAACAGATAGATTTAGTATGGTAAGGGAATGCAATCTTGATGCAAAGATTTCTAGAAAAGTGTTCATTTCCTCTAGGTTTTTAAATTTGCCGGAATACAATTTTTGGATTTGGGATATAACTCTTTCACCTAGTGAATGAGCCAAGCAGGAAATTGGACCATGTTTCTCATGAACGGTTGCTCCACGAACTCTCCCATTCTGCATGAGGGGCTGCCCATGGCAAATTGAGAGTTGACTTTTCCTCGTGAGCTTTGTGTGCTGTCTTTTCCCTCAAATTGTCTTTGTAAATGTCTTTTGCTTGTATTTCATTTCTCAGAAATTCAGGTCTTCACATTTTACCTCCATATTTGTTTTCTCTATATCTTTGTTGAAAGGATCAGGAAGTCTTTTTAAGACACTGTCTTTTACTGGATGTCTTTGAGGGTTTGATTTCTTATTTTTCAAAAACCATTCATTTAGTTTTAAATTTAGTAAATGATCATTAAGAAGGTATGACATTTTATTAAGTCCTAGAATTAAAATCATGTGCTGCTTCTGACTATGAAGTAATATATTTTTAAACACAATATGTTGATCAATTAATACATTGTGAAGAATTGACAAGATCAATGTGGATGCAATATTAAATTTAAAAGAGCATTATTTTGCTATTTTATATAGTCTTTATTTTTCATCCTACCTTAATTTTTCTATGACTATATTAGTATAGATTTTTAAAATCTATTTATAAAAGTAAATCCAAATTGCATGCTACACAATCATAGAGCTTTTTTTGTAAGGCAAATGTGTAATTACTGTTTAAGGTTGGTGGCCCCCTAAGTAAACATTGAAGTCCTAGCCATGCGGTAGGTGCCTCAGCTCCCCTGATAGCTCCACTTGAAGAAGATGAGGCAATCCTCCATAAATACCTGCAGTCTCAGAAACCCTACCTAGAGTCATTGTGAGTCAGAATGGAGCTGATAGCAGGAATTTTGGCTTGGTTTTAACTTTTCCCTGGATAATTTTCTACTTTTATTCTTATAGCATGTCAGAAAATGTAGGTTTTGGACTCTGCAGAGACACAAATCCTATTTATTTTTATGTCCTTTATGTATTGGGAGAAAAAATAAATCTGAAGGGCAAGTTCAGGCTTTAGACTGGACAGGGGAATGCTTGTCAAGAAAATGCTTATAGAATAGCCCTATGGAAGAATGAGTAATCGTATTGTTTTAATTACTCAGTGCAACTCTTCTGGAATTTTTCTCACTGATGCAGTTTTCAATTTTCTTAAAACTTCATCATACTATGACCCAGGCATAATTCTGTGTCCTTCAAGATCTATCAATAGTATTCCTTTGGAATCTCAAAAAAAGTTATCATGATGCTTGGGAATGACTTCTCTGCTTTGAATTTATTAGGCCTATAGATTTCTTAATTAGACCTTGTTCTGTGGATTCTATTGGTAAATCAAAGACTGTACCCTGGCTACTTTTCTTTTCTCCACAAAATTGATATTGTTAGCTTTGCTACTGCTTAAAAAGATTGAGGGAAAAATAAAGTTGTTGATCTAGCTTATTTTCACACTAGCATTTCAAAATATGGAACCATGTGACACTGTAAATTCAGTAGCTGTAGCATCAATGATTACTCTCTAGCCATTAACCAAAATCCAGTTTCCAGGTTTCAGCCAGTATGTATTTATGGAGTTTTGATAATCTTCTGTCAGTGGGTAATATTAGAGGTATTACTGACCTTCCTAAAAACACCAGATTTATTTAAATATTTCCTTTTCAGATTGTCCAGAATCCCCTTAAACTTGCTACAAAATGTCAGTGATTTGAAAAAAGGTTCACTTGATTTTATTAAAAATATATTAGTCCACACCTCAAATAATCTTTCTTTGTATGGCATGAATCTTGAGTAAACATTCCATATTTTAACATTCATTTTGATGTTACCTTAAGGTTATGACTATTACTGAAACAACTTGTTTTTAACCACTTAAAAAAATAAACTCATGCATACATAAGCTGAAGTCCTAGAATACTTTTTTATCTCATACATATAAAAAATGTAATCATACATTTTTATCTCTTAAAGTATTCTTAGAAAAATGAAGGGAAAAATTGAAATATACTTAAGCTATTCATTCTATTTTATAGTTAGACATTATTGCAATAAACTAGGATAGGTACTTTACACTCAAGTTATGCAGTGAAACTAGTTCAATAAATCATTAGACTTGTTTCTCTGCTAGTACAGCTCATTGAGATAAAACTGTTGACAACAATAATATTTATTTTTTAAGGACTTTCTGGGTCATTGGAAGAGGAGAAAAGTCAGATTCTTTTGATAGGTTGATATGCTACTTGCAGCATACTCTAAAATATGATCCCAAATCAATTAACTTTCAACGTACAATTTCAGTTGCTATATTACAAGTGGGGAGCGTGGTGACTTAATGGGCTGCCACTTGGAAGATCTGAATTTTGAACCTGGCAGCCAGTCCCTGGGAAACAAAGGGCTTTCAACTTCTGTGAAAATTTATAAACAGTAGCCATTTAACTGTGTCCTATAAGGTTGCTATAAAATCAGAATTGACTCATGGATAGTGAGTTTAGTTATTTTCAATTGAATTACCTGTATAAAGTTTTTAGGCATAAGAAATTCATAGATTCCAAAGTGCATAATAGGTTATTTGTTAGCAAGGAGATTACTTTCTAATATTTCTGTGTTTAAATTTCTATTACACAAGATTTACTTGCTAGCAGAAAATATTTAAGAAATCAAAAAAGTTGCCAATGATTTATTCAAGTTCCTTTTAATTCTTGCTATTTTAAAGTAAAGAAATTTAACATATTATCTCTTAGAAATAATCAACATGTTTATCTTTGTATAATAAATCTGAACTTAGCTATTTTTACTTCTCAAGACTTTGAAATCATTAGGAATGGGTTAAATCTGCCAAAATTATGTGAGCATCCTAAACAAAAAACATGACAGCAAGTTCAATTTTTAATTTTTAAATATTTAATGCTACATTTGTATTTGACAGAATACACCTCATCTAAGCAGTTATAATATGATCGGATTGCTTAGATACATTTCCTTTTTAAGTTTATAATTGTTATTAGCATACATAGTCTCTGGAGGAAGTTGAGATCTAAAGAACTAGCACAGGTTCCTCACAAGTTGTGGCAGAATGTTCAAATGCACTCCTCCATTCTCTTCTTCCTTCAGATCTTCACAAATATTGGTGAGTATAAACCCTATCTTGTAAGTCACTTCTTCCCAGTTGTTGCTTTACATGTCAAGATGCTGTGACTCGTGGAGAATACATAGGACATAGTAGTTGCTCATGGGGGTTTCCAGGTTGCAATAATTATGGGACCATAGCTCCACAGATCCATTACGGCATGCTATCTATAGTCCAACAGGGTAATATCATATCTATGAAACTTGTGGGAGCAGATCTCTACTCCTGCAGCGCTGCTGCTGCTGGATTCGAATGCCAACATTTTGGTTAGCAGTCTAGCTTTTGAACATTGTCTCACCATAGCGCCTTCTTACCCAGAATGGCACACACATTTATAATTATGTAATCGTGAGCCTATAGTTCTTTTAAACTAGACATGTTAATTTTAAGTTATTGGATATATAAGTTATAGTTATACAGATATATATATATTATAGTTTTTTGAAATAAAACTAGAGAACAAAAGAATTACTTAAGTGTATTTCCAAAGAGTCTTCCTAATATGCACCTTATAAAAGAAAAATATTCTATAGCTTCTCATTAAAGAGTGCAATTAAGGATAAGAGCATTTATTTTTTAGGAAAAGGCATTCTTAAATTTAGGTACTAGAAATCCTCCTAAATGGACCAAAAGGTAATAGTATGATAAATGGAATAATGATTGCAGTTGTTGAGGGTTTGTCTTGCTTGGCTTCACAATCAATGCTCATGGGAGCAGCTGTGAAAAGATCAAAAAACACCATGTATCAGGTAAATCTGTTGCACTCAAAATGTCTAAATGTTGAAAAGCAAAGGCGATATTTTGAGGACTAAGATGCAACTGATCCAAATCATGATATTTCCCATTATATCGTATATATGTAGATCTATCATATACCATATAACAGACATCATATATATATATGAAAGGTGGACATTGAATAGGGAAGACCAAAGAAGAATCAATGCCATTGAACTGTGGTTCTGGAGAATACTGAAGGTACCATGGTTTGCTAAAGGGACACACAAATCTGTCTTGGAAGAAAGATGGGTAGAGTGCTTCCTAGAGTCCAGCATCGAAAGGCTTTGTTTTACCTACTTTGCACACATATCAGGAGAGACACCAGGCCTGGTATGGTGGAGGCACAGAGAAGCAGAGGAAGAGTCTTGTTGAGGTGAGACGGCACGGTGGCTGCTCCCGCGGGCTCTGGGATGGGAAGAGCAGTGAGGATGGCACGAGACCGTGCGGCGTACCATTCTGTTCTGCATGGGATCGCTGTGGGTCAGAGGCAACTCTATGGAGCCTAGCAACTTAACTGATTTGCAAAATGTATTAAATAAAATAGAAATGAATTCCCTGTGGAATTATAAAGATGATTAAATGTAATATTCTCCACAGTTACATTTTTATAATTTTTGAAGAGTTCTTATTCAACATCTACAACATGGTGGTATAAATGCAAATCCTAGCCCAAAGAAGATTATTTAAAATGATTAAATTCTAAGTTTAAATATTACTTTTGTATATACACACATATAGATATACTTATACACATATATATCCTTTTATATTTCAATTACATCTAGTGAGACTGCAATGTCAAGATTACATTAGCCTCTATTTTCTTATTTCAGTTGTATACATTTTCCATTTTAAATAGATCTTAGCTATATTAGAGGTTTTGTCAACAATGAGCTAACACAATCACCTCAAATGTGATGTCTCCTTTAAAGCGTGTTCTAGACTTAGATTTCTAGGACATCTTGCATGTAACCCAGAATCTCTTAGTAGGCCAGTAGCTAAAACAATGGCTTTGTATCACTATTCAATTTAATTTATGTAGTTTCACCTGTAACAGTATTTTACCATACATTATCTAAGGTATTCATGGGTTTGATTTTTTCCCATGCTACGAATGGCAATATAATTACAAAATAACAATTTTTGTATAGATTTTTTTGCAAGAGAACTTTAATGAAGTTTTCAAAACAGTTTGTATGCAATGACCCTTTTAGCTTTTCCTTGGCACCAATTTCCCATTCCATTGCTTCAGAGTAACATAGTCGGCATGCTGACTTTCTGCTGTGCCATTTCACTGCTTTACAGCTAAGTAATTTAATTCGAGCTCTGCAATTTTGGTACTGTCAAGTTTGCAACTTTTACATTCCCTTACATTGATTCTGGCAATTCCAATTGGACATGTTTGTTTCACGCACGACCTCCCTTACGAAAATCTTTTCAAGTTGTAAACTGTCCTTTTCTGTCACAAATGAGAAGGCTAGTGTTGATTAATTTCATTTTATCTCCCACTCTCTTTGACGCTACTCTTTTCTCTCCCTGCGTGCCTCACTCCTTTCTTCTTGAAATCTTCATGAACTTTTCTTTTTTTTTTTTTAAGGCTAATTGTCATTTATGGGTGGACATGCTGACTGGGCTGTGTCCAGAGAACAAAGCTTGGGCTGAACTTTTTAAGAGACTGGTGGCTGCAAGGATGGGATCAACTCCATCAGAACTGAGCAATAATGTGGATAAGAGGCAGAGAGGAGAGGTGTGACTTTTGGAAGATGGAAGGGAGATGGTAGCAAGAGGGAGTGAAGGAAAAGAGACAAAGGGCAAAAGTAAGGAGGAAAAATGAATAAAGTCTCTTGCCTGAGACTAAAGCCGAAACAGATGGTCATGCCAGCAATAGGAGAAAGACACTCCCAGGAAGTCTTAGGGACCTTCAGCTGTTTATAGGTGAGGAGTGTCAACACATTTGAGGAAACCAAGAAACGAAACAGTACAGGAATCCTTTGGTGATGGCTGGAGACCCTCCTGGAGGCTATGTGGTCAGGGCTGCATTACTAGTATTGAAAAGAGTTCATCTATTTCGTCCTGACCTCCTCGTCAGGAGAGGCCAAAGAGGTGTGCAGATGGCTGCCATGAAGGCTGAAGGGAGGTAATCTATTTGGAAGACAATCTTCACAAGGACATCCTTGGTGAGGTCAAGAGTTTGTCCTGTTGACAATGACTTTACAAACAACTTTGGGGAAGGTCCTTTTTCAGCGACCTTGGAATGTTTCTTCCAGAGCATTGGCCTTATAGTGCTCTTTGGCCACCTCTATCTCAGATCTGAGCTTAGGACTGGGCCTCCACCACAGTTAGGTGTTGCCTCACAAGAGATGACCGACTATGCCAGCAGGCTCAGAGCCCTCGGTATAGAATTGCTTGACTGAGTCATAAAGGCTAATGAGAAGTCAAGCTTCTCTGGTCCTGCAGGTCAGTGAGCAACCAACAGAGGCTCGGGGGTCTTTCTGTGTGGACCATGGCCACAATGGTGCTCAGCACCCCTGAGTGCACCTCAGAGGCCCCTGGACTGTTCCTCAGCTCCGCAGTCTGATTTTCATGTATCCCAGGATCCCTGGTGGCAGGGGGTTAAGCACTGGGATCATGCTGCAGCTTCACTGAGTCAGCATCAGAGCAAAGGGATTGAACTTGATTTTTGTTTCTATGTTTTCTAATTTGGGCTGATATTTTTAGGGGGGAGGTGATGAAATCTGTAATGGAGGTGACTGTGCCAGCCCCTGGGAACTTCACAGTAGCAGTCTCAGACATATCTGTACCCTTGAACCTAACCAGACTGTTGATTTCTTCCTCCTTCCTAGGATATAAAGAATTGGAGGGAGAATGGAAATGAGCAACAAGAAGCATTAGAGAAGCTCTGTTGGAACCAGACTTGTAAGCTACTTGCATCCAGCCAAAGTGAAGATGTCCTTTTCTTCATAGCTGCCAGTGGTAATCACAATCTGCTCTTTGGCTATCCCTGGGAAATGTATGGGGGATTAAACAGAACAGCTCCAGAGCAGAGAATCTATGATCATGGGTGGAGAGGGCACAATCAGATGACTATTGTTTTCTCATTGTCTAAACATTAGTTTCTGAATAAAAAAAAAAGTTCAGACATATTTTGCCACTAAGCCAATCTGGTAATGCATTCGACTGCTAAGCACAAGGTCAACAGTTCAAGATCACCAGTCAATCTGGAGGAGAAAAAAGGAGGCTTCCTACTTCTACTTATGTGCATAAAGAGGTACAGTTGCCAAAGTGACTGTGATCTGTGCTCCAACGTTCATTGCAGCACAGTAAACAATTGAAAGGAGTTGGAAACAACCCCATTTCCATCAACAAATGGAGTAAGAAAATTATGATACATGAATGCAAGGGAATACTAGACATCACTGAATAGCAGTGATGGATGCATAATACATAGAGTAAGGTAAAAAGAAGCAAAGATCCAAGAAGCAAAGCTATGGATAGAGGTATCAACATATGTGTGTACATATGTGAAATATCAACTAAAAATAGATGTATTGACCTATGTACATATATCTTATGCCAATACAATGAGATAGTGGATGGACTTGGGGTCTCTACTCAAGTCCTCCCTCAACGCAAGAGCACTTTAATCTTACAACCTTGCATTCTGTGATGCTCAACCTCCCAGTACAATGACTGAAGACAAACTGGGTGCATAAGAAAATGTGGTGAAGACAGAGAGTGGTCCCAGATATGAAAAGATATAGCATCTTGGGTCTTAAAGACGTCAAGTTAAACAAGTACCCCATCTAGCAAAGAAGCAGCAAGCTCACATGGAAGAAGCACTCCAGCGTGTTATGAGGTGTTGACAGGATTGGGTCACAGGCACTAAAAGACCCCAAACAAACAAATAAACAAAAAGCATCTTTTTGAGAATGAGGATGATTGGAGCAGAGATCACAAAACCCTCTGTAGATAATGGGCACCCCCTCACAGAAGGGTCACAAGGGCTTCTGCTGAGTCTTCCTCACACCCCTGCTATCTTGACCCCAGTTCTGTCTTTCACTTCAGGCTGGACCAGAGCATGTGCACAGGTACTGATAAAAAATAAAGCCTCGCTACACGTGGAATTCAGCAGCAGGAATGAGAGTAGCCATTACAGGCGGGTAGGGGGAAGATGAGCAGTGGAGGGGGGAAGGGGGAAACAATTGCAATGATCAACAAATAATGACACCCCCCCACATCCCCAGGGGGATGAACAACAGAAACCATGACTTTAGTGAGACAGCAGTTGATGTAAGATATAAAAATAATAATTAATCAGGGGTAACATGGTTGGGGGTTGAGGAAGGGGAAAATAGAGCTGATATCAAGGTTTCAATAGAAAGCCAATGTTTATGAAGGCAACTAACATACAAATATGTCTGATACAATTGATGTATGGATTTTTATAAGAGCTGTAAAAGTCTGAATAAGATGATCTTTTAATAAAAATAAAATATTTTATACTAAATTAATAAGAAGCATGCAAGTATAAGTTTATCAAGCAAATGACTTTATGTATATATAAATGCACATTCATGCTTTACTTCTCTCTTAGAATTCCATAATATATGATATATAATTATTATTGCGGTAGACATATAGAATTCCTATATTTCCCTTTGCTGCTATATATAATGTTACAGATATTTATATATTTCTAAGAGTCTGGAAATTAAGTCCCAAAGGAAAAATAAAATAATATATTTATTCACATTTAAAAATTAAAGCAGTCTGTTTTTTCTCTATTTCTTGATCATTAGTTATAATTTGTATAATAAGGATTTTTATATGAATTTAATGATTTCATGTGAATTTTTCTAATACAGTTAATCCACTTTCAATGTAACCAGAATCATTCTTATTCAATAGCAACTTAGCAACCTCCACTTATAGTTCCCAGTTTTGTTTTAACAAGAACCACACAATGTCCATTTATTTTATTTATACAAATTACATATATGTATATGCATATGCTATCTATAAGGACTAGTTATTCTGAGAAATGAAAATAATTATCAATTAATACTAAAGTCTTTCAAAAGAAGGGAAAAGGAATGAGAAGAAATAATATATAGTGAAGAAAAGTAGGTGACAACGAATTATTTGGGGACAATATAGTGATCATTGATAATGCTCATTATCTTTTCTTTGGAGGACATTTTGATCAATAAATTCCATTTTGATGCATAAAAAACAAGGAGATATTATAGCTTCCTTAAAGAAGGTAATTTTTTTTCCTAAGCGATTTCCCTTTTTTAATCATCTCCTAAAAGGATTTCTTCCTTTCTGTTCTAGGGCACGTTTCAAAAAAATCTAGTTCATATCAAAACAATGAAATTAAGCAAACTAACTGTAAATTAGAACAATATAAAAAATCGATTCATCGCTCTAATCACTAGAAATATCAAATTGAAAAAGAAGAATTCCAAATATTTTGCATATTTACATTTTTCATAAAACTAATTTGGCTGGGGGCATCACTGCCCTCTGGTGGGAGTAGGAGACTCAGTCTTGCTCCTAGAGTGTTGCTGCTGGATTTGAACTGCCAACCTAGTGGGCTGTAGTCCTGCACACAACCAGTACACTAGGGCTCAGCCCCGCATAAAACTATTTTACATGAAAAAATTAAATCTATGATTCTTTAAATAAATGCTCCTTAAATTTTATACAATAATGAATTTAAGATGGTAGTGAATCACATTAATTTTTGCAACAAAGGTAAAATATTTTCATTTATATAAGCTAGTAGAAATAGTTGGAGTAGATCACATTGAAAAATTCTTAATGAGTTTTGCCTCAAATAGAAAACAATGATCATGGTCACTTGAAATCAGTTGATTTTATAAAACTCCATGACCTGTGAATGTGCTGAACAACAGACAATGACACAAATGGACAAAGTGGAAAGACATAAAAAGCCATAACAGCAATAGATTGGTTCTTAATTATGAAATGGAATGAATAGCACTCAACTCTTTCTTGGTGACTACATGTTGATAGACCAAGGTCACAGGTTTGATCTGTTCTTGTTAGATGGTGTCAAGTTAATTCCACGTCATCAGAAGCTGTATACAACAGAACGAAGCACTGCCCGGCCCTATGCCGTCCTCACATTTGTTCTTACGTTTCAGCCCTTCGACACAGCAACTTGTGTAAATCCCTTTTCTCGAAGGTCTCTATCTTCTTGGTGCCCCATTTCATTCCCCAGCACTGTGTCCTTCAGCACCAGGTCTCTCTTGATATGGCGAAGGTAATTGAAACAAAGTCTGACCATCTGGTTCGTGAAGAATTTGGCTATACTTCTTTCAAGACAGACAGGTCTCTGTTCTTTTGGCCATCTATGGTACTTTCAATATTCTTTCCAACACTAGAGTTCAAATTCATTGATTCTTCTTTGGATTTCCATATCAATGTCCAATGTTTGCATGCATGTGAGGTACTAAGTGAAAAGACCATGCACACAGGCCCCATCACGTTAAAGAGACCTGGGGAAGCATGTTTATTCAATGCAGTACATCATTTGGTACCTTGACTGTTGCTTTCATGAGATTAAATACAGGGATATGGATTTCTGTTCATCATTTTTGGAATAAACTCAGTATCTAACCTTTTCATGCATGAGAATTTAATATTGTGCAGAAGCAATTGAACTGAGCACCACATTTATTTTCTTTCTCTAATGGGGTCTTTGACTCACTCTGATAGAGGTTGCTTCTAAACCAGAAGGGTCAAATATTATAAATGCTGTCCTAAATAGAATTACATCATCTTCATTATTAAAAGGAAATGGCAAAAGCAAAACATGATTTTTTTTTATCCTGGAAGCCTTGTTTTTCCCAAGTGGTATCAGGTGAAATAGAAGCATTACTATAATCACTGACACTGATTTTCTTGAGAGTCACCTCTTTTCTTTTAAGTTCTATGTTCCTGCCTCCTGACCACCACACTCAAGATAACAAAGAAACCTATAACAGAGAATGTCACCTCATAAAATAAGCTTTCCACCCCCATGACAATCAAAAGCTCATTCACGTAATTCTGAAAGTGATGAAATTAAAACCATTCTATTTTGGCATGTGTTTAGAGAAACAAATGAAGAGAAATAGCACATAGACTGAGATTTTGGCAAGTGTGATGAAATGCCCCTAAGAATGGCCTTCTTTGCCAGAATAGGGTGATTCCCAGCTTCTACTCTTGAAAATTTTGAGTAAATACACCATAACGGAATCCTGGTCTAAAGGGGGAAAATTCAAAATAAAAATGTAAATTTTCATGAACTCCACACTTGCTGGACTCATGGTGATTGGGTGAACATCTGCAACTGTTATCCTAAAACAATCTTTACACTTCATTACATACACACACACACACACATATATATATATATATATATATATATATATATATATATATATGAATTTGGGTGAAACTTCACAGAATAAATAATTTCCAAAACTAATTAATTTTTGTCATGACTTTAATTTTCACAATGTTATAGCATTATTCTAATTTCTCCCTATGTTTTCTATTGGCTTAGTGCAGCAACCAGTGAGTTGCGACCCCTTTGGAAGTAGAATGATCCTTTCACAGTCATTTCATGATTCATAACAGTTATGAAGTAGCAAAAGAATAATTTTATGATTGGGTGGACACCACAACAAAAGGAACTGTACTAAAGGGTGATGGCAATAGGGAGATTGAGAACCACAGCCTTAGTGGCTTTGAGTTCGGCTGGTAACCACAAGTTCAGCAGTTTGAAACTACCAGTGACTCTGAGGAAGAAAGATGAGACATTCTACTCCTTTAAAACTTACTGTCTTGAAACCCTCCGGGATCAGTTTTACCCTGTCATATAGGGACACTATCAATCATCTCAGCCTTTACTTCAGTGACCTTTTTTGTTTGTTTGTTTGTTTGTTTGCTTTGCTTTCTCCTCCTGCCTGCTTCCTGATGTTTTTTCCTTGGGCAAACACTATTTCTAATATCTCAAACAGTTGAATTTACTGAGGTGTACATACTTTTAAATGATTTTTCCCCATAGGGACTCCTCAGTTATCTCCCTGAGATCTCAGGGGTGTATGGCAGTCATGTGCTTATGTTAATTTTATGATTTAAATGTAGAGGTGGAGTCTAGTCTGCTAATCTGGAGATAGTCATTGAGTAGCCAATGAGGCCTCTATGTGGGCATGGCTTTCTCCTGAGACTCCTGGGAAATCTTGTGATATTTCCCTCGTCTTCATGAGGGAAGCTATTTTCCTCAGTTGTTGGGAGTTAGACAGAGAGACGATGAATCATGAACAAGACAAGCTGGCAGCATCTGAGAAGCTGGAGGAGCCGGCAGAGAGAGCACACAGCTTTGCCCTGATGGAGCCAGATCTCTGAAGCTGGGTAGCCAGGTGGAGACCTCTGCCAGCGATGAGTTGCTTCTGCTGCTGATGGACCCTGAGCCCTGGAGGCAAGTAGCCATGGGGAGACCTCTGCCAGCACTGGGATTCTGCACCCACTAACCTGTGACTTCGTGAGTTGGAAGATGACTTTATAGACTGATTTCGGGCATAGGGGTTAATATCGGACTTATGACTTTGAATTGGACTGGGCTGGGATGCTGTTTCTATGTCCCATTCCTTTTGTATATAAACCCTTTCCTTATATCCATATGCATGTCTATGAAATGTGTTCCTCTAGTCTACCCAGACTAACACAGGGTGTGATTTCTTTTCCAGAGTTAAGAGTCATTTAAGGGACTTAGTTCTATGGGTTCTACTAGTCTCTGAGCAGTAAACCCAGTCTTTTGGTACTATTTTGTGTTTTCTTCCACATTTTTCTTCCACTCTGTCAAGGATCCTTTATTATTATTTTAAACTAAAAATCTTCTTATAAGTAATCAATAGTTCAGTTTAACTAGCAAACGATCTGCCTTGAGCATCATGATTTTTTTTAAGACTGATCTCTAAGAAGCAAAATTAATCATAAGAACTTGAAAGATGAAGCAAAAAATTCAGAGTGTTGCATCAGTCCGGGTAGAATAGAGGAACAAATTTCATATACACTCATATGGATATAAGGAAAGGGTTTATATACAAAAGGAATGTGACACTAAGAAGGCATCCCAATCCAGTCCAGTACAAAGTCATAAGTCCGATATTAACGCATATGCCCAAAAACAGTCTACAAAGTCTCCTTCTGACTCACGAAGTCACAGGTCAGTGGGTGCAGAATTCTGGCACTGTCAGGGGTCTCCCCATGGCTCCTTGCTTCCAGGGCTCAAGGTCCATCAACAGCATGCCGCTCCAGCTTCAGAGATTTGGTTCCATCAGGGCAAAGCTGTGTGGTCTCTCCGCCGGCTCCTCCAGCTTCTCGGACGCTGCCATCTTGTCTTTTCTGTGACTCATCGCCTCTGAGACTAATTCCCAACCACTGGGGAAGATAGCTTCTCATCTTCATGAGAGAAATATTGGAGATTTCCCAGAAGTCTCTGGAGAAAGCCATGCCCACATAGAGGCCTCATTTTCTACTCAATGGCTATCTCCAGATAAACAGGCTAGACTCCATCCCTACATTTCAATCTTAAAATTAGCATAAGCACATGATTGCCACAAGTGTGGAGTTTATTTTAATTAGGCAGGAGCAACTCAAAATGGGAGGATGAGCATATTCTCAAAACCCAAATATTGTCATTAAATTCCATATGTAGAAATTGTTGAGTCAATGTGTACATTTTTGTGGATATTATCAACCACAACACAATACATTTAGAAAAATAGATTTCAATGACCTGCAGAATATATAGTGGTCTAATGTGAAGTAAGAGTAACAAATATTTTATGGAGCTACATATGCATGTAGTTTAAATTGCTCAACTCTATACACCTTTTAAAGGATACTGTAAGTTGTTTTCTTTAAATATGTAGTTATGCTGCTGGTAAATTTGTTTAATGATATATTTTTTCTTCATTTGCAAGTCAATTCTCTATGAATAGTGAACAGTCTGCCCAGTAATACTTAACTGGGCTAAATATTCAGGTTCTAGAGATTTTGAATTTTACTGAAGGGCACTTGAGACATGCTACAGTAGGTAGCATGATTTACCAATAGATGTGTTTGATGGATAGTACTTTTCATATCACCTTTTAATTTCCTGACTCTTTCTCCAGGCAACACATTTACCATTTGTTTCACAATCTCTGTTATGATATCCATGCAAAATACTTTTGAAATACTAAGTTTCAATGATATGAGAGCTATGGTCAAAATAGCAAATAGTTACATACATACTTGCATACATACATACTAGTCATTTATCAATATTCAAGCTATATTACCTATGCACAGGTCTTATTAAATATGCTGGGCTCTTCTAACCATTTATATTTTTTAAATGATGCATGTGCGTAAATTAAAAACTAAGTTGTTAGTTGAAAATTTGTATGTGTATATACAATTTTCATTTGTGTATCACTGAAGCATGCTCAAGTAAAAGAATAGTACTACCCCAGGACACTCCCCTCTGTTCACAGTCTCTTTATCTCTGAACCCTGAGTCACCACCTTTTTTCTTCAAGTCTGTAATTTTACATTTCCAGAATGTTTTAATACTGGAATCCTATAGTACATAACTTTTGCAAAGTGAATTATTTCATGTCTTGTTGTTATTGGGTGCCATTGACTTGGCTTTGACCCACAGCAACCCTATTACACAATCGAAAGACATACTGCCTAATGCTGTCTCATCTTCACTATGTTCCTATGCCTAAGCCCCTTGATGCAACCACTGTAACCACATATCTCATTCAGGTCCTTCCTCTTTTTTTGCCACCCTCCCTTTACCAAACATAGGTTGGGATGCTTTCTCAATGTTCCATTCCTTTTGTATATCCATATGCATGTCTAGGAATGGTTTCTCTAGTTTACCCAGACTGACAAAGATATGTACATATAACCTCCTGGCAGGGGTGCAGACAACAGGGAAGTGGGTGAAAGGACAAGGACACAGGCTCTTTCAGCTCTCATAACATTCAATACATCATTCTATCTGTGGTGGCCATGTGCTTATGTTAATTTCATGATTGAGGTGTAGGGATGGAGTCCAGCCTGTTGATCTGAAGACAGTCCCGGAGTAGCCAATGAGGCCTCCGTGTGGGCATGGGTTTATCATGAGACTTCTGGGAAATCTCGCGATATTTCCCCCTTGGAGCTGACAAGCTATCTTCCGGTTGTTGGGAGTTAGCCTCAGAGACAAAGAACTATGGATAAAACAAGATGGCAGCATCCCAGGAGCTGCAGGAGCCAGAGGAGAAGCCACAGGGCCTTGCCCTGATGGAATCAGACCTCTGAAGTTGGAGAAGTCACCTGGAGGGCCCCTGCCAACGCTGAGTTGCTTCTGCAACCACTGGATGCTGTTGATGGACCTGAGTCCTGGAAACAAGGAGCCATGAAGAGACCCATGCCAACGCCGGAACTCTGCACCCACTGGTCTGTGATGACATGAGTCAGAAGGAGACGTTATAGATTAGTGTCAGATATATGAGCTAATATCAGACTTATGACTTTGTACTGGACTGGGTTGGGATGCAACCACAGTGTACAATATGACAAAATACTGATAATCTGCACATTACTAAGGGTTCATTGGGGCGAATGGGGAGGGCGTGGGATATGGGAAGCTCATATCCCAGGTCTAAGTGCAAGAAGGGTGTTTCAAGAATGATGATGGCAACAAATGTGCAAATGTGGACTGCATACAATTGATGTGTATATTGGTCATGATAAGAATTAGATGAACCCCCAATAAAATGATTTAAAAAGAAAAAACCCTGACACTATTTTATCTGACCTCCAGTCACCCTCTAATTTCTTTGTTGCAATTTGCTGTAGCACCCATGTCTACTGTGTTCCCTTCCTGAAGGTGAGTACATAGCAGGGCTACGATGGAGGAACCAATTGTTTTCTAGTTAGAGATAGGGTTTAGTGCAAGCTTAAAACTCAGTCCATGTTTGTTTGTTTGTTTGTTTTTTCTGCCTTTGACTTCCTTCTAAAGCCTCATTATTAATTTATGGTAGAAATTCTTATCTATCACTTCCCTGGAGCATAACGAGCTTCTGATAATTATGTCTTCAATTAAACTGTGGTGCTCATGTTTGAAAGTCCTGGTGAGAGTGGGATATTGGGCCAATGTAGGCTAACTCTGTATCGAAGTACCTGAATTATTCACTTATAGAGAATCAATACTTTTGTGACTGGATATTATTTGAATAAATGAGAGTTAATTGTCAGGGAAATTTATAATAATAATCACTGAGAATGTCCCTTACAGATTTGTTAGACTAATACATATATTGATATAGCATATAGAACACCGATGTAGCGAGGCCATGTTTGTCCACCTACCAACAGTTAGACCAGCTTGGTGCCACTGCCCCTGCTTCCTCAACCTGTGTTTTCCTCCTGTCCTCAGGTTTCCAGCGTGCTGGAGCCAGAGTCCAATTTCCCCAGTGGAGTGTCCTCTTTTGCCTGGTGCTTATGCCATGGAATTGTGCTTTGTCCTTCATGGTTTCTGAAGAGAAATCAGCTACTAATATTATTGAGGTCTCGTTTTATCTTATATGTCACATCAATCGGTGCTTTCAGGATTCTCTTTCCTCTTTTTCTTTGACTATGCTGTGTGGTTCTCTTTTAATCAACACCAATGAACTTCTTGGGTATGGATGTTTTTCATCAATTAACACCCCCCCATTACTTCCATACACTTTTTGGGGGCAATTTGTACTTTTTCCTTTATCCTCTCATTTCATTCGTATATGCGGGCATGTTTTCCTCAGTCGTGGTCTGCATAATTTCAACTAACTTAGCATCAAGTTTGCTAAGTCGATCAGCCTTCTCCTGAGACTTCATGGATTTTTATTGTTGTTCAGTATTGTGCTTTTCAACTACAGAACTTTTCCTCACTTCTCGTCTTCTTTTTCTGTTTTCATTCTTTTTTTAAACTTTACTTTTTTCGCATTCTTCAGTATTAATACTCTGGATAATCATTGATCTTATACTTTACTTTAGCACTTTCTTTAGAATAATTCAAAAGAATTTATATAAAGTCTGTTGATTAGGTCCCATGTCTACACAAGTTTCTATTCATTATTTTTGTTGAGAACACTGTCTTCTTTAATTTAATATGTTATAGTTACTTTGTTGAAAGCCAGGTACTTTAAATTACATAATGCAGCAATTTGGAAATCAGATTTTATCTCATCTCAGGGTTTGGCATTTGACATGAGTTGTTATTGGTTTTGTTTGTAAGCTTAGTGGCATTTCTTAATGAACTACTTACGGATTATGTTCTTTTATTTATGCATAAGCTTTTCAGTTAGCTAAATAGCTAACCAAGGATGATGGGTCATGGGTTTCATTACAAATCTTAATTCAAAAGTTTTCATTTTTGCAGTGGTGAGGCATGTGATTTTGGGGCCACACATCCAACATTCATTCAGGGGGATAGCAACTCTGCCCCAGCTTCCCTTCACAAGGGTTCTAAAACTCAGGTGGATGTAGGAGATCACTCACAAGATTGCCATAGATTTCAAAGCCCTTATAAAAACCTAGGGGAATTGAGTCCATTTCAGCTGCTCGCTACCTCGCAGGACGCTTCTACATTTGGAAATCTTCATAGGAGCAGAGAGCCTCCAATTTATCTCACAGCACAGCTGGTGGGTCCAAAGAACCATATTGATAGCAGTCAACAGTCTAACACATGTCATTTCACAGATTTCATTTTTTTTTGGAGGAGGGCGCATCACTGCCCTGGTGGGAATAGGAAGCCCAGCCTTGCTCCTGGAGAGTTGCTGCTGGATTTGAACCACCAACCTTGTGGGCTGCAATCCCACACACAACCGCTGCGCTGCCCGGGCTCAGACTCACAGATTTCATTGTCAAATTTTTTGGGGTTTTTTGGTGGGCATCACTGCCCTCTGGTGGTCAGAGTAGGAGGTCTAGACTTGCTCTTGGAGAGCTACTGCTGGATTTGAACTGCCAAAACTGTGGGCCGCAGCTCTGCACACAACCACTATGCCACCGGGGCTCAACCTATTTTTAAAGGTTTTGTTGAGCCTGTTGTCATCATCTGTTTTCTTGCTTATCTCAATAGAGCACATAACTATACAGTTGCATCTACCATTTTTTCAAACAGGTCTCCAGTTTTCAAGATATACTAATTCTATACATTGATACAAAGATTATGTAAATAAAAAATAGCAATATACAGATTAAATTATGCTTACTGTGAGTTCCATTCTTAAGCCTTATACACTAAAAGTATTTCTTTCTACTTGTAAGAGAGTGATAGCTGATATGAGAGGTTTGCGTTGTTATTATAGCTACTTAGATGAATAAGATATTAGTTCTAGTTTGGAAAACATTTGAACATATTATGAACAAATTTGGAGGGATGAGAGTCTGTGGAATTAGTATCAGAAATAGAGATCTGAGATAAAATTTCAGGACCAAAGATGCTCTCTGGAAGCTTTATGTTCATATTTAATGTACCAGCACTTGACAAGTTATTACAAACCAAAGTGTGCTCATAGCACATTGCACTTCATCATAAGTGCCTCCACACCTAGAGTTAATGAACTACTGCTATACAGTGTTATACTTGTTTATATTCATTTTCAATTTTTCTTATTTTCATAAGATCCATTGCAAGTACTACAACTAATTTAAAATATAAAATGTGAGTCAAATGTATGATTAGTTCACTAATTTTACTGATGTCAATGCCTTAGATGTATTGATCATGAAAAGTTAGAAAAAATGGCATGTCCTCCATATCTGAAGTCAGAGTAAATCAATTTTTTTTCAAAATTAAGATGGGAATTATTTAGTCCAAAATTCATTCTAAATGCTTTTTAAATTATTGTCCTTTTGTTTTTCTTTTCTTTCCACTCATGCATGAACAAAAGGAAAGGGTAGTATAATGTATCATATGTTGATATTTTAAGTCTCATGTGACTTTTTTTTCTTTTTATATATTTTACCATTTACAGGTAAGGTGATATTTGTATAACAGGCTTGCTTGCATATGTGAATGGCAGTGAAATTCTCCGTGTAATTAGTTATACAATCATTTGAAAGCACATTACACAAATAAAGATGCATAACCTTTCAATCCAAAGATAGATGGTAAAGAGTCTTTTGTAGAGTTCAAGCTTATAGATGCATGAAGAAGCCCTGGTGACACTGGGAGATCGGTATTGGATATGGCCTTCCGGATGAGCCTTTCCTCCCTCCTAAATGTTCCTCGGGAAAAACAGGCAACTGTCTGCTGCTGTAAGAAAGCACAGCCTCTGAAAGCATTGACAGGGTAAGTACACGTCTGAATCAGCTTGATAGCAATGGGTTTCAAAAGATTCCCCACAGTGTTAATGGCAATCTTCATAGTTATAGACTTAATATATCTAAATTTTGTAGAGAAAGTTCCTTTTAGTGTAAAGCATAATATGTAAGTCATAGCTTAAAGTAAAGCAGCATATTTTTATTTTTGAAAGTAGTTTAGGTGCTAAAGTCACAATGTACATAATATATTAAATTCCATTTTATGAAAGACATTGGTCAACTTTATCACATACATATAGTAAACTTTTCATTGGTAAATGGGTTGACATCATTAAAAATTAGAGCTGGATAAAATGTGTTTGGATAAAATGAAATTATTTTGTCTTTCTTTTGTCTTTTTTTAATGCTGAAATACTTTTATCACATGTATGCTTAATAAATTGAACTTATATAAAACTAGATTCTAAAAATCAGACTAGATGTTCAGGACCTTACATCCTTCTTTTTTGGCTTTCTGAATGATTTAATTAACATATAAAATGCCACAAATATATAAAAACTATTTTATAACTTACTAGAAGACTTTGGCAATTAAAATTTCATTGAAATCTATATTTTATAAGTTTTATTACATTCATGATGCTACTTTCTTTGCCAACCATTTTATTTGGCTTCCCCTGAATCTTATACTAAAAATTCTTTTTTTTTTTGGGGGGGGGGCATCACTGCCCTCTGGTAGTGGTGGGAGCTAACCAGCCTTGCTCCTGGAGAGCTGCTGCTGGATTTGAACCACCAGGCCCATGGTCCGCAGACCTGCAATCAACCATTACTCCACTGGGGCTCAACCTAAAAATTCTTATAAACAATAGTTCATAAAAGTGGAAAATGTTATAAACATTGGGAAGATTTTATATACCATGCAAAACTGCTATAGTACTGCTGTGCCTAATTCAAATTGCTCTCACCAGTTGATAAAATTTTTATTAACAGTGGTATCTTAGATAGACCTGTTCAAGGGAAGTTATTAAATCAGAGATTATACAACTGAGTTTACAACTTAGCTGATTGGTTTTCAATTAACATAATGAACAAAATAATTACCATGATTGTGAATAACTGGCAAGATAAAAGTAGACATATTTTGAACATTTGTCATTGGAGAGAAATACTTGATATGCTTTAATAGTTGAGTAAAGATGAAAATAGTTATGAGACCATCAGTTAAGTTATTTGGAAAATATGTTCAGGACAATCCAACTAATTGAAATTTGTTGATTTATTATTCCCTTTTATATCAAGAAATGAAATCAAATCAATCAACTCAAGAAAAAGTAGGAGATACAGGAAAGGGAAGAGTCTCAATATGTCCACTGAAGGCTATCCATCTGTTCTCTATCTGTATGCTGACAGAATAGCTGAGAAAAATACCTGTGCACCTGCCATACAAGAATAAGGGCTACCCCTACTTCAGTTGCTAAAATTGAATGGTAATTATTCACTGAAGTCTTATTATAAAAAAAGAGATGATTGGAAAGCATGCACTATGAAGTTATACTTACTTTTTTGCTAACTACATTATAATTTCATTTTGCTAAGTACAGAAAAGAGAGAGGATAGGCTTTGATCTATGTATGCCATTTAAAACGTTTTAAAAATGTATGTAAACTATGTATTCTAGAATGTGAGAATCATGTGTACAGATATGGAAAAATCACATATAGCCCCCGTTCCAGGCACTAGACTACATAGACTTATTGGAATATGTCATTCTAATCTGTGTAGGCTTCTGTTGTCAGCTGCAATTGAGTTGACACTTGGGGATGCAGACACAATGGACTGTGCCCTGAGTCCCTGTGCTCCCTCCAGGATTAGAAGATTGAGCTAAACGGATGGTTACAGTTTTAAGGCAAAGGTCATAAAAACATTATCCCTCATCTGTCCTTGTCTGCAAACTGTCAACATCTATTCAGCATTATAACAATACACAAGTTCCTGTAATATCACTACTTTTTTTTACTTTAATGGTTAGTTAATTAACGTCATCTACCAAGCATTCTGAAATATCTATAGCTTGCTGATCACAAGTAATTGCACTGGCATCAAGAATATCTTATTCAATTAATTCCTGCTACTGAATAATGACTCTGTATTTGCTGGTAATATGTATTTGGTATGTTTATAAGGTGAATCAACCAAACCACGGTGTTTTTCTTATTCTTGGTAGTATACCCTCCTTATAAAGACACAGAGTTGATTTCAAACTAACTGCTAACCAGTAACTTCATATTTGCAGTTTTTATATAGCTAAAGGTTTACGGATTTTCCTTTCTTGTATTGTATTTTGCATGTATAATACTGAGGTGCTAAATATCTCTGGAAGGAAAAAAAGACTACATTGCAATCTTAGTTTTAGATTGTGGATTGATCCAGGGTTCTTAGCAGTTCATTTCTTGGCCTTTCTTTATTATGAATAGAGGCTAGTAAAGTTTCTGTCTTATATAAGCCCTTGAATGCTGCCTTTGCTCCAATCTGGTCAAATACACCCAAAAGGTAACAAACTAAGTTGCTAGTATATTTTGCGAATCAACTAACTAAAAAGAAGATTAGGGCTGAGCCCCGGTGGCATAGTGGTTTTGCGCGGGACCGCGGCCCACTGGGATGGAGGTTCGATTCCGGCTCCCACGAGCAAAAGCTGGGCCTCCTATTCCCACCACTTGAGGGCAGTGATGGCTAAAAAAACAAAGTAAAGAAGATTAAGGCACATTTTCTGTCCAGCCAGGCCAACCTACCTTTTCCCTCATCTTACACACTGGCACACTCTCTCTGCTTGTGTCATTTACCTTTCCTTAAAAGAAACACCATTTATGGCTAAATTTTGGGTGCTCATGATCATAGATTTTTAAAATTGGAGTGTCCTTCCACTGTTAACAGTTTAAAAGTAGTTTCATTGGTATATAAATAACATATCATGCAATTTAATGTTTTGATCACATTAAGAGCAGCAGTGCAGTCATCACCAGAGTCAACATTAGAACACTTTCTCCTTGTACTCATGAGTGCTGACCCTTCTACTTCCCCCAATTCCCCTTCCTCATACCTAGAAAATTAATACAATTGCTGTCTCTATAGATTTACTTATCCTGAATTCATGATACAGAAAACAAAACTATACAAAACAAAGAAAAACAATAAAGAACCTAGCAATAATGACTAAATGAAACAGATAATTGAACTTAAATAAATTTCAAATGGGTGAAAAGAGAAATCTAATGATTAGGGTTTACATCTTAGCCTTGTTCAGCTACTAAATTCATTTTACAATTCTCTCTGTCTGATATTAAGGAACATCCTTGGGATATGGCCAGAGGGGATTCACCAGACCTGCAATGTGGGTAGGGACCATGCAAATGGATTTGAGGCTTTCACTGACATTCATAGCAGTCTACAGATCAAGTGTCTGGAATTTACCCTCTGGTATAGTTCCTTTCTCCAGCTTTGCATTTAGCCATTTGCAATCCTTGGATAACATAGGCTGGGGTCCTTTTCCTCTGTGGTCTTAGGTGACTACTCATGTGGCTGCCTGTTTAAAGACAAGTCTTAAGGAACGCAGTTCAGTACTAGGTAGGATTCAACCAGTTCACGCCAGTTTGGCAGAATTTGTACCCAGTTTTTTGTTCAGTTTGGCAGACATGTTGTTAAAATGGCACTTGAAATCAGGGTTCTCTCAAAGTTGGGTGGCTGGGCAGTCTCCCAATGTGGAAATTATAAATTTATATTCCTTACTCTTTGTTTAACCTCTATCTGTACACTTGAGTACTGTTCATTCTGTCCATAGCTATAAAAATAAGATGAAGCTATGATTGTCATATTCATTATTCATTCCAAAACCTCATTGTATTTTTGGTGTAGTACATGTTTATTACCTGTTGTTTGTTACTTCAGTAAAGGAAGTAATGTAAAGAGAAAAATTACCAAACACCCAGAGAGTGACACTTTGTCATTCATTTCAGATTGTGCCACATTTCAAATTTCCAAAAGATATTATGGGTTAAATATGCAATTCATGGAAGTTTTTGAAGAGCTAAAAAGACAGTTGAGACAATTGCTGTAAGTTCAGTAGAGGTGGTTTGCAAAGTGAAACGTAATATTTTCAGAAACTAGAAGTCATCTGCTTCTAATACATCAAACACAATGACTATTGTCTAATTAGCCTACCTCTAAAGTAATGAGGTCCTACTCCTACAGTGAAAAGAGGCTTAAGGATAAATCACACTCAGAAAAAATAGAAAAATATTGTAAGTATGGATACCAATCAAGAAGCACTATAGAAGTATCTGAAAGAGCAGTTTTACTGTTTTGTCAGGTATTATTTAACGTTTTCCATTAATATTTTATACTCTTTCTTATAACAATCTAATTTTGTGTACCTCTTATTTTTGTTGTTTAAGCAATAACTGTATGAACTGTAAAGTACTATTTGCTATGAATTATATACATGTATAATTTATTCATTGCATTTTTATAGCATGCATTTAGTCAGTGATCTTTCCTGAGGACAAATACTAAATAGAGTCCTTCAATAAGAACTGATTGTGCTAATATTAGGGCTATAGTTCAGTAAGAACCCAAAAATTCATTCATATATGTATGGTCTGTATATGTCCATGATTCACTTTAGAGATATTTGCATCATTTTATTGGTTTATGTCATATGTCATCCCCATGGGGCATAAAATAATCTTCCTGAGAGCATTATTATTTTAGGCAGTGGTATAGAATTTTAAATGTTATGGATAAAAGAAATTTATATATGTGTAGATTATTTTAGACTGCAATACATGAATGGTTGATTTGTACATATTTGAAACTTAAGTGAATGGACACTAAAATCACAAACCATGAGGTTCCAGATATGGCAAAACTTTAAGTGGCACACATATTTAAGGTATAACCTTCCCTGCTAGATTAAGCCATGTCACAAAAAAGTAGAGATAATGCAGAAACTGCAAACATATATTGGTTGGTCCCTGGTCATCATTATTTGACAACCTCAAAGTAAAGGTCATAGGCAAACCAAACACCAACGACCACCAAGTCCCTCACAGGTGGTCATGGTAACTCGCTTCTTCTCCCACCAGGGCATTGCAGTCCTAAATCTAAGGGAGCATTTCACTTCTTCAAATCTACTCTAAGTTAATTTGAGGAAAAGTTTACTTCGTTCAGTGGACTTTCCAAGTTAGGGCTTGTTTTTTTGTTTTTGTTTTTAGTTTTGTTTGTTTGATTTGATTTCCTCCCATTTTATTGGGGGCTCGTATACCTCTTATCAAAATCCATTCATCCACCCATTGTGTCAGGAACATTGGTACATTTGTTGTAACTATCGTTTTAAAAACTCTTTCTACTTGAGCCCTTTGCATCAGTTCCTCATTTTTTTTCACTTCCCTTTCCCTCCTTCCCTCAGGAACCATTGATAATTTATAAATTACTGTTATTTTTTCATGTTTTACACTGACCAATAGCTCCCTTCACCCACTTTCCTGTTATCTATCTCCCTGGAAAGGGATTATAGGTATACCATTGTGATCGGTACCCCCCCACATGCCCTTCCTCTTCCCCTCCTGATATTGCTACTCTCATTATTGGTCCTGGATTTTATGTGTTTCCGGCTCGTGTCTGTAGCCATCCAAATCAGGTTTTATTGGTGTGTCTTAAGAAGAGTGCTGTGCACTTCAAAAGGACAAGTCTAAAGTATCCAAGGGCTGCACAGAAACTAGGCAAAAACATCCAATGAAAACCACAACATTGGCCCTATTCCCCCTGTACGTTTATATATTGTATATGTGATATTATGTATTTTTCCCAATGGGGAGAAGCCCCACCTACTTTTTCAATTGAATTGTAATTACCTTTCTCCCTGTTGATCTGAGTTCCCAGTAAAACTCACTATTTACTTCTGCATGAATAGCTGTTCATTTGAGATGAACAAAGAACTTCTGCAGAACAGGAAGTGATTAATTAATTGCCTTCTCCCCACAATATCAGAAACTGACTCCAGAGGGAGGTCATATCTATTGAAGTGCTTTTTACAATGTACAAGAGAGTTAATGATATATGGTTCAATGAAACTAAACAGCAACACATCCTCATTGTTTGTAGGAACACATTTGGAAACGTTAGGGCCTAAGAATAGAAGGCTATCTTTGTCTTAGTGTTTATCCTTACATAGTAAGGACACATACAACATTTGTCTTTTGTGATAAAGTGACTTCACTCAGCATAATGGTTTCCAGGTCTATCCATGTTATGAGGTGCTTCATGGTTTTTCATGGTTGTATAGTATTCTATTGTGTGTGTGTTCCTTTGTGTGTGTGTGTGTTTTAAATCTTTTTATTTGGGGACTCCTCCAACTCTTATCACAATCCACATGTAAGTCCACTGTGAGTCAAGAACATTTAAACATCCATTGCCCTCCTCATTCTCATAACATTTGCTTTTTATCTAAGCCTTACCCCCCTTCCTTCTCCCCCTCCCTCATAAACACTTGAGAATTCACAAATTATTATTACTTTGCCATATCTAACACCATCTGATGTCTCCCTTCACCCATTTCCAAGTTGTCTTTCCCAGTGGAGAGATTATATGTAGATAAGTGTACTTGGTTCCCGCGTTCCACCACAACTTCTCTCCACCCTCCCTGTATTGCCACTCCTACCACTGAACCTGAAGGAGTCATCTGTCCGGGATTTCCTGTTTCTGGCTCCTATCTATATCAGTGAATGTTTTCTGGTCTAGCTAGATTTGTAAGGTAGCATTGGGACCATGATAAGTGGGAAGGAGGAAGCAATGAAGAACTAGAGGAAAGTCATATGCTTCATAATCAATACTCTGCACCCTAACTGGTTTGTCTAAAGGGGAAGTCCATTACCTACAGATGTGCTTTGGGTCCCCCAGATATACAATAATAAAATTTTTATTTCCTTGATGCCTGATACCTGATCCCTTTGACACTTCATGATCACGCAGGCTGGTGTGCTTCTTCCGTGTGGGCTTTATTGCTTCTGAGCTGGATCACTGCCTCTTTATCTTCAAGCTTTTAAGACCCCAGACGCTATATCTTTTGATAGTTGGGCAGCATCAGCTTTCTTCACCACATTTGCTTATGCACACATATGTCTTCAGTGATCACGTAGGGAAGGTAAGCATCCTGGAATATCAATTTAATAGAACAAAGTGTTCTTACATTAATGAAGTATTTGAGTGGAGAACCAATGTTTATCTGCTGCTTTAATACTGAACCTATAAATATATGTGCATAGATCTGTTTCCCCATCATCACATATAAATACATTTGCCTATGTACATGCCTGTATTTAGACCTCTACAAATGTCCTTTGCCTCCTATTTCTTTCCTTTATTTCTGTTTGCATCCCTCTTTTCCAACTAACATGCTCAACCTTTATTTGCGGTTCAGCAATTTCTCTAAGTTACCCTATACTTTATCAACTCTGCTCGCCCTTTCACACCTTCCTTGCTATTGATTTTGGATCACTTGTCATTCTCTTGTCCCTGGGTTGATCTGTACTACCTCCTTTCCCCCACCTCCCCATCTCCCTTATCCCCCCTGAATCATTGGTCCTGCCATTTTCTCCTCCAGACA
>PVJH01020359.1:0-40835 GCA_004026705.1 Nesogale talazaci | reverse complement strand
TGGTGGTGATGGTGAGAGGTGGTGGGCATGGGGGTGGTGATGGTAGTGGGCATGGGGGTGGTGATGGTTATGGGGTGGTGGTAGTGGGCATGGGGGTGGTAGGGGTTGTGGGGGTGGTCGTGGGGGATGGTCATGAGGGTGGGGGTTGTTGGGGTGGGGGTGGTCGTGGGGATAGGGGTGGTGGTGGTGGAAGGGAGAAGAGGTAGAGTTTGGTCAGGTCCCACTCTCCCTTCTCCCCAAGACGACGTTGTGACTGTAGATAACTGACGTCTGTCTCTGAGAGCCCAGCTTGCTCATCTACAAAATGGGACACCACGCAAAGCGCTCCCTCCCGATCAGTCACCGCTTCTCTCTGAAATGAACAGCAGCCTTCCTGGTCCTCAGCTGGGCATGTGCTGTGCTCAAAGAAAGACTCCATCACCCCACCCCCCCCAAACTCTCTGACAACTAGGAAACCAAAAAATTCTGTGGGATGTCCTCAAGGGGAGGGGACCGACCCATCTCTCCCGTTCTTTCATCCTGCTGCTGGGGTGTGGAGGTGATGGCTGGAGCCCTCGCAAACATCTTGGGCAATAAAGGCAAGAAGCTGTGTACTGAGGCTCCATGATGAGCCCAGGGAACTGCCCTAACGCCTAATTTCAGGCCTCTTCCCCACCTGAGCCATTATGGGAGAATGGCTCTCGTATTCGTTCGTAACAAGCACAGTCCTGTTGTCCTGACTTTGGGCTTCACTGTGTGACTTGCTTTGACCAAGGGATACAGGCCAACATGACATAAATGAGGTTGGAAAAGGCTCCTGTGTGTATCTGCTCACTGTCACAGTCCCCTGGCGTTCCCATGAGAACATACCCAGGTGGGTGGCGAGAAGGGGAGCTGAGTTGACGCCCCTGCTGTCCCCACCAAGGCCATTCCAGATCAGCCATCCACGGGCCCTCCCACAAACACACGATAAAGCCCCTCAGAAATCCAAATTGCTGCCAAGTGACCCGAAATAGACAGACTGCCACTCGAGTCTCAGGAGCTCGGTAAGTGTCTCTTGTTTTCCACCATTGCCACCGGTTTCATGACTGACTGCCGAAGGGCATGACGGTGGCAGCAGCCTTCTGTGACTGTGCCTCCTGTTCCGGGCAGCCAAAGCCAGAGTTGCTGATGCTGGCGGCCCCCGGCAGACAGTTTGGGAGGACCAAAGAGGAGGACGCATGCAGAGGGCACGGTCTGGGCAAGGAAATGTTCCCGCTGGCTCTCCTCTCTCCCAGCAGCCCGGCCTGAGCCTCACCTATCTCTGATCCGCTGCCCCCCTGGGGGAGAAGTAGGTGAGTAGATGCCCAGCTGACCTGAGACTGAGCCCCATGGGAGTGCAGGAGGATCAGAGGAGAAGCCTGGGTGGCAGGACGGGCTTTGGAAAGTTGAAAGTCTTTCCACGAGGAAGCCATGTGGAGGGGAGGCAGGACAGAGACCCGGCCCGGAAGGGGTTCACCTCTGCCTAGAACCTGCAGGGAAGGTGGTCAGTCACTTAAGACCCTTCCCAGGTGACCTATTTATAAAGAAAGAGAGAGCACTGGATGAACTCCAAGGCGATGGATTCGGGGAAAAGACGGGATGGTTTACTCTTGTAAGGATTTACAGCCTGGGAAACAGCAGAGCAGTGGTTCTCAACCTACGTCCCAACCCTGGCCTCGGTGCAGCGGGCCTTTAGGAACATGAAGGTGTGCTGGCCTTGTTAGGTGCCGTCCAGTTGGTTCCGACCCATCAGGTCCTCGTGGGACAGAGTAGAGTGGCCCCGAGGGGTTTTGTGGGCCGTCATCATGACAGGAGCATGCCACCAGGTCCTCCTTTCTGTTAGCAGCAGAGTGTCTGACCACTGTTAGCAATCCTGGATGACCCCGGTCGGTACAAGCTCATCCCAGGAGGCCTTAGCAGGGAAGAGCCCCTCGCAGCAGAGGGAGGGCCAGAGAGCGGGGAGGCTTCGCCAGTGAGAGGTGGGGGCCAGGCTCCAGGAGGGGAGCGAGGGCCTCCCACTGAATTGGGACCTCTGTCCTCCGAGGACCAGCCACAGAATTCTGCCAACGAGCTGGTGGGCATGGAGGGTCCTTTAGAGCTTCCAGGAAGGACTGCGGCCCCAAGACGCCTTGACTTGGTCCCAGTGAGGATTCTGTAAGCGGCTGGCCACCACAATGATGATGATGTTGCTGCTCGAGGCAGAAATGGTGATTTGTGTGGCAGCCACAGGAAACCGATGCTCCTGCTGAGTCCCTCGAAGGCCTGTTGTTAGCTGCTGTGGCGCTGCCCTGACTACAAGCGTCCGCCCAAGCCCCTACCGACTCCTAAGTGACCCCCCTGCATGATGGAGTGAAGTGCGATCCAAGCCCCAGGAGCTGCCTGCTGGGACCCAGGGCGTCTTCACTGGCCGGTTTTCAGAAGCAGAAAGTCTGGAAGCCCCACGAAGCCTGTTCTTCACTACAGCCATGTGTAAGCGACTGGAGGAGCACTGGTTAGGATTTGTACTTGGGATTTGTGGCAGTCCCCGAATCTGGTGCCAGTTTGAGGATGAAGAGTGGAGGGGTGGAGTCTTGCCTGTCAACCTGGAGCGAGCCAATGAGACCTCTGGATGGGCGCGGCCTTCTCCTGAGAATTCTGGGAAATGTGGTCATGCCTTCTTGGAGGCAGAGACATGATCTCTCTGTTCACTTCCTCGGAGACTTTCTCCCGACAACGCTCCTACTGAGAGACTCAACCGACAAGGCTGGCTCCCTGGGAGACATCTCTGAGGAGAAGCCACATGGAACTACCCTGAGGCTGCCAGACTTCTGAAGCTGGAGAAACCACGGAGAGAGCTCTGCCAGCACTGAGAGGCTTACAGCGCCACTGGATCCCAAGACTTGCGACTCGCTGGCCTGAGATCATTTTGTCTTTGGCCTCATTGCATGTGTTTCGTGAGTCTGAGGACTTTGTAGATTGCCGTCGGACATATGGGCTGATATCAGACTTAGGACCTTGGACTGGATTGGGGGGGTGTTTTTCCTCAGGGTTCAACTGTTCTTGTATATAAACCTCTTTCTTAGACACATAAGCGTTTCCATGGATTTGTTTCTCTAGTCTACCCAGACTAACACAGGGCTCCTGAGTGGCAGGCGAGAATCGGCCACAGAACCACTGCTACCCTCTAGCTTATGCCTAGCTGCCATGTCTCGTCCGCCAGCGAGATGCCGCTTGTCCGTGATTGTGAAGCCTACACCCACCTGGCAAAGCTGGCATCATCAAACCCCTGTTTGTAGGGGAGAAAACACAGGCTTGGAGAAGTAAAGTCTTCCTTATTTAAATCGAGACAAGGCTTGTGGGGGCCAGCACTGATGCTGTTTTACCTACTTAACCTACTTAACATGCGGCAAGACAGTTTCCTAACTGATCGGCCTGCTGCTCGTGACAGGCCCAGAGCACCCAGCCCACCCTGTGGCTGGCACGGCGTTGCCCACACTGGGTCCCTGCACATGCAATGATGTCATGATCCAGAGCTGACACCGATTGTTGAGAAACAATCAGTGTTTCTTTCCTTGTTGTGGCAGTTGGATTTTATGTCAACTTGCACCTGTATGAAAGTGTAGGGGTGGAGCCTAACCTGATTGACAGCCTGAAGATGCCTCTGTGGGGGTGTGGCTTCTCATAAGAGAAACACTGGGGACTTCTCCTTCCCCTCTTGCCCGTCGTCTTCCCTCTTGCTGGGACCTGTGTTTTGGCTTCAGGTAGGGAGGGGGGCTATGTGGGTCCCCTGACCCTGAGAGATGTTGGTGCCTGACCAGGTTTCCACTGATGGACTCTACACCCACCGGCAGGCATGTGATCTCTCTGCCTCCCATGTCACCCTTCAGCATCATTAGCTGCAGCTGCATGAGTCTAAAGAGGACCCCGGCTAGCTTGGGGCCCATGGGCTTGAGTTGGACTGGGCTGAGCTGCCTTCTTCTTGATATAAAATTATTCCTTGCTATTCAGTTTCTTTTTACACATAGATGAGTGTCACTGGCTTTGTTTCCCTGGATAACCTAACTGTGGTAGTTACATAACCTGGTGTCAATCTGGGACTTGAGAGGATTAGGAGTGAAGGGGTGGAGTCCAGGCTCTCAATTGGGTTATATAGCCAACGAGACCTCTGTGTGGGCCTGGCCTCCCCTAAGGATTCTGGGAATTCCTGTATTTCCTTGGAGGTGGGAGACTCTCTCTCTTAGCTCATTCCCTGAGAGATGTTCTACTTAGAAGACATTTGGCGCTTATGCTGAAAGCCCAGTGATCTCTGGAGTCAGAGAAGCCACGTGGAGACACTTGCCAGTGCTGAGATGCTTAGTATCACTGGGCCCACAAGACATCTCTCTCCCACTGGCCTGTGAGAGTCCTACATTTGGCATCATTGCACATTTTTTGTGAGTTTGGAGAGCATTGGTACTGGACATGTGGGCTAATATCGGACTATGGACTTGATCAGGACTGGGCTGGAATGCTTTCCCAATATTCAATTTCTTTTGTCTAGAACCCTCTTTCTTATACATATATGAGTGTCTATGGATTTGTTTCTCTAGTCTACCTAACACACAGGTCTATAAACCCAACCCATCCCATTGCCATAAGTTGATTCCAACACCTGGCAGTTCCGTGCATTACAGAGCCGAATCGACTCCACAGGGGTTTCCTGGCTGTGCCCATGACAGAGGGGCCCCTGGTGGTGCTGGACTAAGGGCTAGGCTATTAACTGAAAGGTTGCTGGTTCAAACCCACCAGCTGGTCCCAGGAGAAAAATGTGGCCCTAGAGGGTTATTAAGGGTCCGGCATGATTCGACTCAGCGGCAGAGAGCTCATCTTGTACGGAAGGACATCGCCAGGCCTTTCTTCCATGCTGCAGCTGGACAGGTTTGAACTGCCAACTTTCCAGTTAGCAATGGAGGGCAAACTGCACCATGCAGGGACCTGTTTGTCTGCCTGTAAAAGAGGCGCATGATAGGACCGACTTGGGAGTATTGCTGTGAGGGTTAACCTCCAACTGATTCGAACAGTGCCGGGCTCTGACTGAGCGGGAGACAAACGAGAACTGTCATGAGGACAGGGAAGGTGACAGAATGGCCTCTGTGATTTGAATGCAGTGCCTGGGGGGAGACCAGGCAGTCAGAAGGCACCTTGCCAGCAGGAGTTGAAATCCTCAACCCATTGGGAAAGGCGAAGGTGAACCCGCGCACGGGGAAGATGCCGTCAGAGGTGGACAAGGTCGCCCACCGGCGACTGGCCACGCTCGATTCAAAGTCAGGTGGGTCTGCTGGATTCCCAAGCCCAGGCTCTGCCCGCCTCTGCCCAGGGCTCTGGACCCCTGCAGAGGTGAGGCTGTGACCCCCAAGGGCTCAGGCAGTTTCCAGAACAGCCCTGGAGGGCAGCTGGACACCGAGAGCCTTGGGAATACTCCTGGCATGCTGGGGACACAGACACCCTCTCGGTGGCCACCCAACCCTCTTCTTATCATCGAACCTCTGCTGCAAAGCTCCCTTATTGGAGGCCCTCTGGCCCGCACCCCACCTGCTTCCTTCTGGAGTCGTCCTACTGTTTGTGTGGAGGGGCACTGTGATGGAGACCCCGGACTCCGGATGGCCTGAATCCTTGTGGGAAGGGCTGGGGGTAGGGGGGAGCACTTACCAACGGAATGACCCTTGCCAAGTTGCTTACCCCCACCCCCAGGCCCATCTCTCAACTGGGGCTTCATCTCTCAATTGGGGCTGCGCAGTCTGGGCCAACCTCCTGCGTCTGGGGCCTTGCACGTGGCCCGTGAGCATGGGCAGAGTGTGGCCCGAAGGCTGCAGGGCGGCTTTATGAAGTCAGCCGACGGCCTGGCTTTGGTGGGAGCCAAGGGATGGCGCGTAAGGCCCCGTGGCTCGTCCAAAAGAAATACTTTTTCCTTTTAAGGTATGCGCCTGGATATTTATGTATTACATTTTAGGGTCTGCTTATAATCGGCCACTGGTGCGCTTGTCTGAGACTCAAGCCCCCAGCCTTGTCTTTCAGGCTTATTGCGTTTCTCCACACCCGGCCTCACTCCACGCTTCTCTGAACCTCCCACACACGCTCACTGGGCATGCGCTGCAGGGTGCCCCCCGCTAAGTGCTGGGAAAACCTGGGTGAGAAAAAGCAGACCTCTGAGACACTGCGTGGTAAGGGTGCAGGGAGAGGCAGGCAGAACGTACGTGTTCCCTCCAAGACGCAAAGGCCAAAGTCTCCACTGTGGGGCCTGGAGGGGCAGGGTGTCGGACCATGTCAACAAGGCCAGTGCAGATGAGTGGAGGGCTGAAGGAGCCGTGGGGGTGTGGTGGAGGGTGCATTCCCGGCAGCGGGAAGAGAAGGTTCAAAGTGCCCACGGCAAAGGCCTCGAAAAGAGGAGCCTGTCCAGCCTGCTGCCTACCCCTCCTTCTGCCTGGGATACTTTAATTTCCGCTTATTGAAATCCCTTTCCACTCTTTCTTCAAAGCCACGCTCAGATGTTTCCTGCTCCAGGAACCCTTCCATGGCAAGCCCTTCTTCTGGTCCCCAGAGGACTCCCACCCGTGAACTCCCCTCCTAAGACCATCAACTGGGCCATCTTGGATGTAGGCTTGGTACTGGGTCTCATCTGAGCTGTCAGGTGACATCAGTTGGTCCTTGGGCACCTTACGCACAACCGAATGAACGCTGCCACACGCGGAGGCTAACAGTTGCGATGCGTGAACCCTTCACTGCAGCCAGTGCGTCAGTCTATGCAGTGGGGAGGGAAGGGGTCTTTCTCTTTTTTCGAGGACCTTCTCCTTGCACGGGCCCCTCCTGAGAACGCGTCCAAAGTAAGTGAAACAGGCCTCGCCATCCTGGCTTCTAAGGAGCACTCTGGCCATACTTCTCCAGAGACAGATTTGTTGGTTCTTTGGGCAATCCAGCCCCAAACGCACAGCCATCAAATCAAGTCCAGTCCACTCACATCCACCCTATAGGACAGGGTAGAACTGCCCCTGTGGGTTTCCAAGACTGCAGCTCTTTACGGGAGTAGAAAGTGAGTCCTGGCTGTCTCTTGCAGACTGACTGGTGGTTTCGGACTTCTGACCTTGTGGTTAGCAGCCCAGCGTGTAACGGTTACTCCCGTCTGTCGTCAGGGCTCTCTCTTCTGGCAGTCCAGGGTGAGCCAGTCTTTGCTAGCCCAAAATCCAAGTGCATCCGTTCTTCAGCTTTCCTGACCCCAGCCCGCTTTCCAGCGCCCTCAGTGCACCTGCACATGCCATCGCTTGGGTCAGGCTGCATGCCGCAGCCTCCAAGCGACATCTTCACTTTCTAACACGTTAAAGAAGTCTTCAGCAGCAGATTTCTGCCAGACAGCACACAGGCTGATAGTTCTCACCTGCTGCTTCCATGCGTGCTGATGGGGGGTCAGGGAAGAAGGAGATTCTTGAGTGCCTCAAAGTTTCCTTTGCTTGTCGTGCTGTTGCCAGGACATACGTACCCAGGGCAGGGACTGTGTCCCCTCCAATCTAGACGAGGGGCCCCCCAGTCCTGGGTTTAAATCCACTGACTAGTGGGTCTCTGCGTAAAGGACTGCTTTTCCGGGCCTCAGTTTCCTCACCTGGCAAGGGGCGTACTTACTGAGGGCGTGGCATGGCTGCACTGCCCCAGCAGGGTTCGTGCATCCCTGAGAGAATGGGGCTGATCAGGTGTCTGGAACCCCGAGGAGAGGGGACAGTTGCTATATGATACAGGGCCTTGAGGGTCCCCAGGGGCCGGCATGCACGCAAATGGAGCGTTCCGAAATTTGTCCGCTGGTCAGAAATACTTAAGTCTGCTGTGCACAGTACAAATTCCCAGGCTTCACTCCAGGGGCTATGATTCTGCAGGGCTGTGTGTGTGTGTGTGTGTGTGTGTGTGTACCCATGACCCTGTGTCCTGAGAAGCATCCCACGTGCCCTGTGACCTGTGAGAGCCGGAATTCTACCCAGTCTCATGTACACTTTCGCCTGTGACAGGGTGCGGTCTCAGCCCCTTTCTCTCGGCTGCTATCAGGTTTCCTCCTCCGAGCGGTCTCTTCCGGCCCCTCTCTTGTGGTCTTTGCGGGTTTGATCAGCGATCTGTGGGAATCAGGACCCCGCGGGAGAAAGTGCTTTCACAAACGTGGCAGACGGGAATCGTGACGCAGTGTCTCCTCCCTGTGACAGGGCTCTGCACCCAAGCCCTTTGCCAAGGGACAGTATGGGGCCGCCACGTGGGCACCGCACTCTGGGCCGGCTTGGCCGTGGGACTTGCTTTGGTCCAGGCGATGGCCCAAACCACGGGGCTGGCATAGCATGGCTCGGCCACTTGGGCTCCTGCCATCCGACAAGAGAGAAACAAGCCTGGGGTAGCTGCTGGTCTCCAGACAATAAGTGGACACAGTGTCAGACTGAAGCTAATCCACATTCTGGAGTCGGCCCAGCACAGAGAGGCCGGCCGAAAGGATCGGTGCCCCGGTTTGACTCACTCATGCATTGTGAGTGGAAAAGGCACATTCGTAGCTGCCCTTGCTGGCTGCTGGAGCGGAGCAATTTTGTCACGAAGCATCTATGGTTGTTCAGGAGCCCTGGCGGCACTGTTGGGTATGCCTTGGCCAACGGCTCAAGCCCACAGTCACTCTGCAGGAGAAAGATGCGGGTGTCTGCTCCCACAAAGATGTATAGCCTTGGGCACTGTGGAGAGGCTTACTATGAGTCGGGCTGAGCAAATTATAATGACGAAGAATGCAGCAGCAGGATAGGAGGAAGGCTTCTAAGCAACCTTCAACATGCAGATAAGACACGTTTGCTTGCTGAAAGCGAGGATTGACAGAGCAAGGCTTGCAGCCTTCGGTATGGATTACAACGCAATGCAAAGAAGACCCAAATCCTTACAACGGGACCAGGAGGTAACATCATGATAAATAGAGAAAAGACTCCAGTTGTCAAGGGTTTTCGTCTTGCTTGGATCGATGCTCATGAAAGCAGGTGTTCAGAGATCAGACGATGCATTGCACTGGGGACATCTGCTGCACAAGACCTCTTTGGTTTTTTTGTTTTTTGTTTTGGTTGTTGCTGTTTTGTTTTTTGGCATCACTGCCCTCTGGTGGTTGTGGGAGCTACCCAGCCTTGCTTCCTGAGAGCTGCTGCTGGGTCTGAACCGCCAAGCCAATGGGCCGCAGTCCCGCACTCAACCACGACGCCACCGGGGCTCAGCCCCTACCAGACCTCTTTAAGGTATTGAAAAGCAAGGAGACTCTGAAGACTCAGAGGTGCCTGACCCAGGCCATGGTATTTTTGATGGCCTCATCTGCAGGTGAAAGTTGGCCCTCGAAAAAGGAAGATGGAGGAAGAATCGAGGGTGTTGTGCTATGGAGCTGCTGAAGGTTATTGAACGTCCCCTGGATTTTGAAAGAACAAACCTCTGTTTCAGAAGAAGCACAGTCAGAATTCCCCTTAGAGCGAGGATGAGACGCCGTCTCACCTACGTGGACATGTCATCAGGACAAACCCGTCCCTGGAGGAGGACATCCTGCCTGGACAAGTGGAGGGGCAGTGACCAAGAGGAAGACCCTCAGCAAGAGGGACTGACACAGTGGCCGCCACGCTGGGCTCCCACCTACGGACCGTTGTGAGGATGGGGCAGGACCGACAGTGTTCGGGGCTGTTGTACCCGGGTCTCTGAGCCAGAACCAACTCAACCAACAACAACCGCACCAGGCGGGTGGGCTGGCTGACAGTACCCGAAGGCCCGGAGCAAACCCAAGACAAAGCCGTGCTTCAAGCTCTGGTGCCCTGCTTCCAGCAAAGCCTTCACTCCTGCCTTTCCATTCTGCGCTCTCCCTGAACCCAGACCTCTGGAGGCCCCGCCCCTCCACCCTGTGTTTTCACTCCCAGACATCACCTGGAGCCCCGTGCTGCTCAAGAGAGTCCCCAGAGCAGGCAGTTTTCCCCCTGGGGTTCCCAGCTGGCAGCAGGCACCGCCACAGTTAGGGAGAGGACTCCCTGGGCCTTGGGGAATTGACGCTCCACCTCCACCCCACGGGGAGTCTGGCTTCCCCAGCTCAGAGCTGGAGAGTCCCACAGTGGAGGCCTCTTAATCTGTGAGGTGACTTCATCACCTGCTGCTGGCTTTGGCCTCTAGTCGGCTCAGACACAGAGGAGTGAGGTGCGCGCCCCCCCCCCCCAACTCACAGAGGGCCCGAAGCTTCACCTGCAAAACCCCACTGCTCCCCCCACTGCACACAGCAGCATGCACACAGGCAGGTTCGGGCTCCAGCACACACACTGTGGCAGTCACGTGCTTGTGTGTCCATTTCATGAATGGGAGTCTAGGGGTGGAGTCTAGCCTGTCAATCTAGAGATAGCCAATGAGACCTCTGTGTGGGCATGGCTTTCTCCTGAGAATTCTGGGAAGTCTTGCGGTATTTTCCAATTGAAGAAGAAAGACTTGACTCAGTCTCTGAGACGGCGAACTACTGACAAGACGACACGACAGGATGCTGATTGGTCCTGATTCCTGGAGAATGAAGGAGCCAGAGGAGAGCCATGTGGGCTTATCCTGGTGGAGCCAGACCTCTGGGGCCGGAGAAGCCACATGGAGACTCTTGCCTGTGCTGAGATGCTTCTACTGTTGATGGACCCTGAGCCCTGAAAATGAGGAGCCATAGGGGGACCCCTGCCCGTGCCAGGATGCTTCTGCTGCCACTGGCTGCGTGGGACTCTGCGCCCACTGGCCTGTGACTTCGTGAGTTGGAAGGAGACTTTATAGACTGGTAGCAGAGGGGCTAATATTGGACTTATGACTTTGAACTGGACTGGGTTGGGATGCTTTCTCAATGTTCCATTCCTCTTGTATATAAACCTTATATCCATATCCATATGCGTGTTTATGAATTTGTTTCTCTAGTCTACCTGGACTAACACACACACACACACACACACACACACACACACGCATGCGCCCAGACGTAGAGACAGAGCTAAAGGACTACAGGCTTGGCATGTGCCCTGGCACCACTGAGCAGTTTCTACTCACCTCTATGTAGGTGTGCTTGTGCCTGGGCCTCTGCCCTCCAGACCCATCCAAGATGTGCACGAATGCTGGCCTGCACATGGCCAGCCATACCCCACCACACCCAGACCACAGACTGGTCCGTTCCACCTAGACCAGTCCGGCTTCTCCCCCGTCCCAGGTCTGTGGCTCAACTTCTCTGAGCACGCTCTAGGACATGGAGACATGAGGACTTCCTTCTCAGGGAGTCAGGTAATCATGGAGAGCAGCCTCAGCCACGTGCAAGTGCTCCCCCTTCCATAGGGCTCCTCGCATCTTCTCATGCCCCGCCCACATGGAGGAATTCCATTTCTTTCTATACCTCTCTTCAATATTCCACTGGCCCTTCAAAATGCGGGTCCAACCCTACCTCCACCAGGAAGCCTTCCTGGACCTGTCTAGCTGCAAGTTACTCCCCACTTCCACCCTCCATGAGCCCCACTTTGTGGGGTGCGATAGGTCGCCTGGCAGCTTTCTCTCTTGGAGCCTGGGCTTCCTTGGCAGGGTCCAGACCTTGCCCACAGCAGGGACTCAGCGGGGGCTGTGGAACAAACCAAGGGACGTGTTCCCAGGGCCAACTCAAGATCTTCTGTTCAGAGGTACCTCGAGGTCCCGGGAAACTTGCCTGGCCCTCAGAGTGGGTCGAGGTTCAAGGTCATTCCTGCACAGGATGTGGGAGACCTGGCAGGACCCTGATCTCTAGTGGCCCCTCTGGCCTGCTTGATCCAGGCAAGGAGCATTCATTCATCCAGGGCTGGATACCAGAGCCACAGAGCAGAGGTTGGGGTTGGCCCAGCTGGGGGGGCTGGGAGCTGCCTGGGGGAGCTGATAGAGGGTCAGGGTCCTTCGAGTGCAGCCTGGCTATGTGAGTGCAGCAAGCGCCGAGAGTTGGGGCAAGAAGGGCTTGCGTGTCAGGGAGCTGGAGCCGGAGCCGGGCAGAGCAGCCAGTGCCGCAGAGTGAGGCTGGGCCTTCACTGCGAAGGACCTCGCAGGCTAAGTCACAAGAGGGGAGAGTGACGGGGCCAGATTAACACTTGAGCAACATCTCAAAGAAGGACGGAATCAAAGACCAGAGACAGGAGGGAGGCCAAAGAGGCGGGTGTGTGGCAGATGCCGTTGTGAAAGTCAAGCTTCGGGTCTTGCTTCCGCGTGCCTCTTCATGTGACAGCTCAGTTGAACCTCGGGAGCCCCCCCGCCCCCCGACACAGAGGGCTGGCCGCACTTCACAGGCAGTGGTTGGTGATGGAACCCAGCCTCCCTGCCCTACAAGGGCGGGAATTCTACCATGGAACCACCAGTGCCTTAGCACGTTCCCCCCAAAGAAAGGCAAACACAAAAAGGGGGCACAGAGGCCTTAAACCACAAGCGATGTGGTGAGGTGGAGAGGCTGCTGGAAAGCATCTAGAGTGTGAAATCAAAGGCCTTGGAATAAGGAGCCTTGGTGGCACTATGGGCCCGCCCGTTGCTCTAGACAGTTTGCTCCCAGAAGTCCTGCACAGGGTTGCTCTGAGCGCCAAGGATTTGACGGGAGTAGATTTGGTTCTCCTGGTGGAGACTGAGTAGACGTGGGCGGGAGGAGGCGCCTGGGCCTCTGACCTGCACTGATGGATGGATGGTGGGAGAGTTCACTGAGGGAGGAACAGGCTTGTCAACAAAGATTGAGATTAAGCCTTAGAGGCCTGCGAACTACGCAGATGGGGTTGTTGGCTAGACATTAGCGGCGTGTCTGGCTGGAGGATATAAGCTAAGGCTGGTGTGGAAGAGGTGCTCAGGGCGAGGAGGCGGGGATGAAGGCTGTGAGCTTCCAGCAGGAGATGGGGCCGGTGGGGCTGCAGCTCTCCAAAGAGGGCAGCCAGCCCAGTGTGGCCCATGGAAGAAAGTGCTTTAAGCAGGAAGGAGAGGCCAATTGTGGGGCTATGGCTGGGACTTCTGGGAAGTGTCTCCTGGACCTGATTACTCGAGGGTTTCCAATGATCCCAAAGACAGCCATTTGGGGGAAAGGAGGTCTGGAAACTCATCTGAAGAGGGCGAAGGAGACCTGGGGGCCGTGAATGTGTTGGTGGCCACTCCTTGGAGAGGTGAGGGAGGCAGGAGGTGCGGGAGGCGCGGGCTCACAGGAGGGTGGTTCAGGGTACGCAGCAGGAGAAGGCGTTGGCAGAGTTAGCCCAGCGCAGGCTGAGGCCCAAAGCTCTTGTGAATACTGCTGGGATACCCACTAGCATATGTCTCCTGGTCTCTATGGTGATGGAGGCTTTGCTGTCGGGTTGGGCAGCATGGAGTCCATTCTGAGCCCACATGACAGAGAGAGCAGACCTGCCCCAGGTGTGTGTGTGTGTGTGTGTGTGCGCGCGTGCGCGCTTCTGGGCTCTGATCTTGATGGGAACAGACTGCCAGGCCTTTCTCCCTCAGAGCTGCTGGGTGGTTTGAACCGCCGACCTTTCTGTTCACAACTGACTGAGTGTCACCAGACGGGCAGACGACTGGCCAGCGCGCGGTGACAGTTCCCAGCCTCCCTTGGAAGGGAGGCCACGTGACCAGGCTCTTCACAATGGAAGGCAGACAGAAGTGATGAGAGATGGTCCTTATCACCCCCTCTGGATCTCCCCTCCCCACTCCGTTAGGGCCCAGTTGTGCCCACTGCCCAGCTCCCATGGAGCCCCCCAGAAGCAGGGGGTGGGGGCCAATGGAAGATTGGGGGCCCCTAAGCTTCCACTTGAGCCAGAGCTGGTCTGTTCCAGAACCCAGATGGAAGCAGCTGCTGTCCTGCTCATTTTGACTCATGGTGGTCCCCTAGGTGCTGGCACCGAGCCCTGCTCCCCGGGTCTCAATGACTCAGTTTTCACCAAACTTCTCTCTTGAGGCCCACAGGAGTTGGGGGAGGAACTCAACCTGTGACCTTTCAGTTCCAATCTGAGCACACTGACCTCTCCCTCCAGCCCTTGGAATCCTTGGACCTAAGCTGAGAGGGGACTGCATTTCTGCCTTCTCTGGGCCCCTGACTCCTGAGGTCTTTTTGTTATGGCAGCTTACCTTGTACCTTAATACAGACTCAAAAGGCAGTAGCAATTATCCTAACTGCTGCTATAATGGAGAGGTAACACTGACTCTCCCAGGTGGCAGAATCACAGGAAAAGCCTTTGAATAGGGAGTCTTTAACGAGGGCTGGCAGGGTACCCATTTGGCACAGCATGACAGGGCACTCGCGCCCGCGCCCCGCCCCGCCGAGCCGGCACTCACCTGCTTGGTTGGTGGTGATGTTCACGGAGGCGAACTGCGGCGAGAAGGGGCTCTGGTCGGTGACGCCATTCACCGCCTGGATCTCGAACGTGTACTGGGTGTGGGCCAGCAGGTCGCTGATGTAGATGCGGGGCTCCGTCAGGCCCAGCTGGCGCGGAGCGTACTGCACGTTGTCCCCGCAGCGCGTGCAGGCCCCCCGGCCCGAGCCACAGCTCTTGCAGATGATGTTGTAGACCAGGTCCTCGCGGCCCCCCGCGTCGCGGGGCGGCGTCCACTCGAGCATGAGGGAGGTCTCGTTGACGCTGGAGATCACGGCCTGCGGGGCTGAGGGGATGGCTGGAAGGGGGAAGAGGGGGCTGGTGAGTGGGGGCCACTGTTCCCTGGGACACCTGTGCCCACGACCCCGACTTCAGCGCAGATCTCCCCTAAGGGCTACTTTTCTAAATCCTTCCTCTCCTCTATCCACCAGAGAGAGCTTTCTAGAATATAACTCACCGCCTCACACACCGCTGCTTTGACTTTTGCCCGCCCCCCCCCTTAGTGGGGGGATCATAGTTCGGTTGGAGATTGTGTCTGCCTCCAGGGCGTTTCGCCTTTTTCCTCCCAACAGACGGACCCTAGGTACTCAGAGTGGCAATCTGCCTTGCTAAGGGACGACACCTGCTAGGCTCCTGCCCGTGCTGAGTGTGGAGGGATGAGTATAGTCCAGGTGTGGGCTGGATCATTTGTTACAAGGGAGACAGACAGCTGCAGCACGGCCGCTGTATTCCTTTCTGCTGCCTACGATGGGACGGTCGTGGCTGGAGGTCCAGCAGTCACATCGGACTGGGAAGGATTGGCAAGCACTGACAGCGTAGAGGATCGGGCCCTGGTCCTGTCACTGCCTACCTTTGAGCTCCTTTCATGTGCAAAACACACATCTTTATGGGTTCAGCCCCTGGGCCCTGCGGCCTGCGACTTGTAGCTGGATGCCTTCCCGACTGGGCAGGGCAGCAACGCCTTTCTCTGAGAAGCTTGGCCTGGGGTTCAGGCAGCGGCTGCCAGGTGAGAACATGGAGCAGGCTTTTCTGGGAGATGCCACCTGGGAGCCTGGGAATGGTCTTCTGGTCTTCTGCCAAGCTTCCCATCCCCCTGCCCCCTGTCCCTTTGGGAATCAAGACCTTGACTTTCTGCTCTGAGTGAGTAGCACAAGGGGGAGGGGAGCCAGATGTCAGCTCCACAGGGGGCCTGTGGGTGAGCCGCCTGGCTGCCCCAGAATGATCCTTTTTTGCTTCGTTCCATTCCCCTTCCCACCAGGTGGTTAGATGGCTGGCAAGAACCAGGTGGCTTGGCGTGGCCTTCAGGCGCTGGGGGACCTACTTGTGCAGGGCATGTCCAGCGGGTCCAGGTCTGCCCGGTAGTAGCCATTGCGGCAGACGCAGTTGGTGGCCCCTTCTGAAGTGGTCCGGCTATTGATGGGGCAGTGGGTGCAGGCCTCGTCCCCCTGGTTGGCCTTGAAGGTTCCGGATGGACAGCCTGCCAGAGAGACAAAGAGGGTCACCAGGGAAATCAAGGAAGGCTCAGAGGGGCCACAGGCACAGGGAGCCCGCCCAGCCTCACGGAGGGACCCCCCAGCCTCAGGGACAAACTTTCAGCCAGGCAGAGAGACCTCAAAGCCATGGGGAACCCCAGGGAGGAGCCACATTGCATCTTGGGGCTTCTAGGTTCAAATGGCACCGACCTGGCTGTGCCTGGAAGGACGGCACCCGAGTTTCTTGTCCTGGAAGTGGTCTGTGGGCTCCATTGGGTCCCCTAGCAACCGTCCTCACCCACCCCAGATTGTTTATGCCATAAGAGGGCAGCTGAGGATGTTTGGGCAGAAACCATGGGTCCCTGTCTGGTTTTACTACTGGCTGCAGGGGCCAGCGTTCCTGAGTCAAGGAAATTGTATTACAGAAGATGGGGGTGCAGCGAGGAGATGTGGTAGGGCTGAGGACAACACCTCCCTCAGTCAGACGCAGCTCGGAGTCCCTGTCTTCCTGTCTCCTAGCTGCGCAACCCTAGGCAAGTGACTTGGTTTCCTGATTTGTCAAATCATGATTCCAAGGCCCATTTCTCCAGGACCATTCAAGGAGCTCTGGTGGCATAGCTGTTATGCACTAGACTGCTAAGGTCAGCAGTTCAAAACCACTAGCCATTCTGTGGGAGAAAGATGAGGCTCTGTGTTGCCATGAAGAGCTACAGTGTTGGAAACCCATAGGGACAGTTCTACCCTATCCTGCAGGGACGCTGTGAGTCGGGCTTGACTTGATGACAGGTTGGGTTATGGTGAATGTTCAGCACGCCTGGTTCGGTCCCATGCACGAGGCCTCGTACACTGGGATTACCCCGTGAGCGTAGCTGCTTAGAAAAACTCACAGTGATTCTGTAGGGCAGGGTGAAAGTGGCCCAGAGGGTTCCCCAGGCTGTCAGCTGCCACGGGGAGTGGCTACTGGGTTTGAACCGCCAGCTGTCAGTATCAGGACACTTAACGAAGGAGACCAGCGCCCTGCTAGTAGCTGTTCTCGATACACCCACAGTGACACCTGTCGACGCTGCAGAGCAGAGTAGAACTGACCCAGAGGTTCCCCAGGCTTTAAACCTCTGCAGAAACAGGCCACTGTGCCTCTCCTGCAGGGCAGCTGGTGGGTCCCAATCACTGTTTATTAGTAGCTGAGCAGCTAATCATATCAATAAATCGATTAAAACACAGAGATCGCAGTACCAGGGTCAGAGGATTCCTGGTGGCATAGTGGGTTACACGCTGGGCTGTAACCCTAAGGTCAGCAGTTTGAAACCGCCAGTTGTTCTAGGGGCAAAAGAGGAGGCTCTTTACTCCCATAAAGAAGTACGGTCTCAGAAACCCACAGGGGCACCCACCAACCCTGTGCCGTAGGGGCGCTGTGAGTCGGGATGGACAGCATGGCAGGGTTTGGTTCTGATTTGGCAGTACTAGGGCAGGCCTGAAGAGGGCAGTGTTTGCAGCAAGCTGAGTGAAGAGCTGGCCTCTCTGAGTGCATGGGTGGTGGCCTTCTCTGTTCTGGGGGCCTGCATCTTGGGGCATGGGTTTGTAAGATGCAACAGCCTCTGTGGGTGTGCATTCAAGTTCACCATTCCTGCTGGCCCTGGGCTGGGAAACAGGAGACTAAGGAGCCCTCTTCTGGCCTGGTTCTTCTTCCACCTAGTGGAGTTTATGACTCCGTCCCAGCTCTGCTGAGATGCCTTGGGGGCTCGTACGGAAGGTAGATGAGAAGTCAAAGGACCAATCTCCTTGGGATGAAACCTGGCCGGATCACCGGCCGTACATCCCATACCCGAGTGCTGTGTGATCTTCATCAAGTGACTCACCCTCTCTGAGCATCCCTTTCCTCCTATGTAACTGGGGGATAGTCACTCACTCTGACTCATGACAAGCCTGTGTGGGGCAGAGTACAGCTGTGCTCTCTAGGGCTATCCAGGGGCTGATTTGAAAAAGAAGCAGGTTGCCAGGCCTTTCTTCTGAGGTGCCTCTGGGTAGACTTCAACCTCCACCTTCTAGGGGCCGCAGCCAAACACAGTAACCTTTTGCACTCCACACAAACTCCAAGCAGGGAGCATATATTTCTCGAATTCATCTCTACCCCCACCCCCCCCCCCGCCACAAGTTTTCAGCCAACTTCTTTCCTCTAACCTCCAACCAGCTCCAGCCTTGGGGACCCACTTCCCTGTTTACATGACTCAGGGTTAGTGCACTCCACCCTCTGCTGTCATCATTCACCAAGGGGCCTCCTGGCTGTGTGCTCAGCCCCTCAGAATCGGCACCCCATCAGACTCACAGCTGCTTCCCTGTCCCGTAGCACCGGATCTGTCAGGAGCTCCAGAAAGTCTACTAGAATTAAAGCGAGGCAAAGGCAGTGAACCACAGGCGTTCCGTGCACAGGTCACTCAGCAACTCCACCCTGCCACGTCAGAGCAGAGTGCCCGTGGACAAGTCACTGAACGTGGCTCCTCGGGTGTAAAATGGAGACACTGGTTAAGCTAGGTAAGATGCCCGGAACAATTCCTGGCAGCGCTGAGCCATAATCTGGTTATCTCTTTCTGCTGGCTCCCCTTGGGCAAGTTGCCAGGCCTCTCTGGGCTGTCTCTGCCCATAAAGTGGCTGTGCAGACAGTGGTGTGCTGGGCACAGAGCCTGGCCCAGGAGCGGGAAGGGCTGTGGGTGCGGTTGTTGGGCTCGCAGGGACCACGAGAGATGGCCTCGCTGTCAAGGAGTGGGTTCCAACGCATACCGACCCTCGGGGTCAGAGTGGAACCGTCCCTTTGGGGTTTCTGAGACGGCAGCAGAAAGCCTCATCTTTCTGCTGAGGAGTGGCTGGGGATTTGCATGGGTGACTTTGTGGTTAGCGGCCTAACATGTAACCCGCCCTGCGACCGGGGCTCCTTTAGTGTGTACAGTAGGTGCCCAGTAAAGAAGTCAGAGGCCATTCCTCGGATCCCTGGGAGGGCGGGAGGAAATGGCCGCACCTGCCCTGGGCCAGGCTGTGTGAGTGTCGGGAAGGTGGGTGAGCTGAGACGGCAGCCGTCCTAATCAAGCATAGCCCCCCAACGGGGCCCGGGCCAGGCTGCCTGGTGGGGAGGACGACAGCCTTGGACACACCGGCCGGCCCGGGCCCCAGGGGAACCCCGCGAGTGCTCTTCCAGGAGTCACGGCCCCAGTCTGGCCGCGAAGTCGCTGCGGCCGAGCATGGAGAGGACAGTGGCTTTAGGAACATCAGCGCATGGGAGCCTCCCCCAGCCGGAGGGCGGAGGTCAGTCCACCGCTGCCGTTTCCCGATGTGGAGAAAAACAAGGAGTGCAGCTGCTTCCCAAGGACACGGGACTCTCGGCCCCCCCTGGCCACCTCCGTCACCACCATGCTCAGAGGACACTGCCTGAAAGGGACGGAGGCTCAGCAGTCCCTGAACGTCGGCCCCTGCTCTGTCGCACTGGCTCTGGGCCGCTGGGCACTCCTGCCCTCGCACTCCCACCTTCTTAAGCACCGGCCTTAGCCCTACAGGCTGGGCGAGGGAGCAGGCCCACCACCTTGACACCGTCCGGGACTCCTAGGGCAGCCAAGCCAAGCAGGTAGGAGCTGTTGTCAAACGGCTCACCTTCCAGAGTTTTAGTTTCTTCTTTTGTGGAATGGGGGCACAGAGCTTCTGTGAGGGTTCAGGATGATCCAAATGCCCAAAGGTTTTGGCCCCAGGACAATGATCCCCTTGGCTCGCTCTCAGGCGAGCCCAGCTCAGCAGGCCTCTCCCATCTGCTGGCACTCCATGGGTCCTGCTGGGGGGGGGGGGGTTGTCCATCTCCCCTTGGCACTAGGGCCAGCTCTCCATCGGACCCTCCTTGCTGGCTGCCCTGGCCTCACCAGGTGCTGGCTCGCTCCCTTCAAGGCTCCAGAACGATACTTCCAGAAGCCTCTCCTCATTCCCTCTGAAGCAGGCCACCCCCAGTCCACCCCCTGAGGGTTCATTCTTGCCCATATCTCCTGGTGTTGTGCTTGATAAAAACCCATCTTCTCTGGCTCAGGGTGTGGCCTCCCTCTGTACCCAGACACCAGGGACCGCCTGCACCCCCTCTGGCCCTCACCCCCTGCAGCATGCCGAGGCTGCCTCCTTCCCACCCTCAACCCTTCCCCAGTGCCCCGTGCTCTAACATGGAAGCCATGCTCGGTGGTCCTGAGCAATCCGCAGTGCACATGAAGGCCTGCCCAGCAGCCACAGGGGACAGAGGCACTTCCCGCAGCGCCAGGCGCCTGCGCTGGACCTCGATGCCAGGAGACGCCTGGGAGCAAAGGCTCCATCCACGGGAACAAATCTCCAGAACCGGCTAATCTAGAGAGATCTGAGCGGGGGCTGGAAGGAAAGGTATAGGGAGTGACTCCTGACAGATGTGGGGTTCGCTTTTGGTTGGGGTGGCGGAATATTCTAAAATCACCCGGGGTGATGGTTGTCTGCCTCCGAATATACCAAAGGTCACTTGACTGCAAATAGGCGGATTGCTCAATGACCCACTCGCTGTCATCGAGTCCACTCTGACCCTGACCAACCCTCCTGGAAAAGAGGAGACAGGCAGCTGACATCCTGCGATGATGACACCCACCCCCACCCCCCCCAACCAAACACAGCAGAGAGTCCTCTCAAAACTCGAGGCTGACTCACAGCGGCCCTCTAGGACAGGAGAGAGCGGCCCCTGGGGGTTTCTGTGGCTGTAACGCTTCACAGGAGCAGAAAGCGTCCTGCTTCTCCCTCGGAGCGGCTGGTGGTTTCAAACTGCTGGTTTTAAAGTGAATGATAGCTCAGCCACGCGGTCACTTCGACGACAACGACGACAGTGTCTGACCGAAGTCGTGGTGGCGGCCTATGCATGTAAGAGTGGGGCAGGGGAGAAGGAAGACGCGGCAGAATTGACGGTGGGGGACACGGTGGGCCACACACACCACGGGTTGCCAAACGGACACACAGATCTCCCCGGGAGGGAGTGCCCCCAGGATGCTCCCCAGAAACAAGGAGGGTGGGTCTGTGGCTCTCCTGTGCTGGCCACACGTCATCGGGAAAGAGCAGCTGCTAGAAAGAGGGCATGCTGGTGGGTAAATGAGAGGTCAGGGAGAAGGAGTGGAGGGAAGCGTCCATGAGCCGGACTGACACCGTAGCCAACACTAAGGCCCCACGTGAAGGGGCATGGGAGCAGGAGATGTTGGGTTCTGTTAGACAAACATACATTTGCCAGGGGTCAGAACCAACCTGATGACGACTGCCAACAGCAACAGGGTTTCTGCTGAAAACCATACAATGCTCCTCCCTCCTCCATCACCTACTAGAAGCTCACATCCTCCCCAGATGCGCTAAGGTCCCTGGGAGACTGGGATTCACCCACGTCTCACACCTCAAAGCCTGGCACCTGATGTCCCATCACGCTCCCCTGCAGAGAGCACCTGTCCAAGCCCACGTCGAAGGCTCTGCCACCCTGCCCTTGCTGCCTGGCACACCTGCCTTCCAGCACTTCCTCAGGAGGCCAAGGCTTCACCCCTTACAGAAGCACACAGGCCACACCTCTCCCAGGAAGCGCACGGGCAGAAATCAGATGCTGGTTTAGACGACGTCTTTTGGACTCCGTCTGCTTTGCAGGACTGTGCATTCTCAGTTCCATGCTGGGCTCCCCGTCAGGGCTCAGGGGCACGGTTGCATGAATGAGGAGCTGAGCAAGCGTCCAGCTTGGCCCCTTTACTGGACATTTGAGAAACTTGAGGCCTAGCTATGGTGGACGCGGACTCCAAACCCAGCTCTGCCATGGGGCCTGCAGTCCACGGCCTCAGCCCCCATCAGCCACCTCTTCACCCCCACCTCTGATCCTAGCAGGTGAGAGGTCTGGGTGGCACCATCCATGATGCCCTAGAACCAGCACTGGGAGCGGTGCTGTCCTGCTGGGAAGGTGGCCAATCTGAGTGCCACATGAGATTCATGGACAGGAAATAATGAGAATGAAAGACGACGTGAACGTCAGCGTCTGACAGCGGTGTGGGCCGCAGCGGCCTCCTCCCCCTCTCTGAGACTCTGTCTCCTCTCTGGAAAGGAAGAAGCCGAAGATGCCTGCCTTGTACAAAAGGCAGCTAGGGCCATGCATGTGCGTGCATGTGTGTGTGTTCCATACTTCTTCAGCACCCTCCACCCCCACCCCCCAACCTTTGTCCACAGCAAACGTTGAAACAGTCAGCAGACCCCCATCCCTCTCCATCCCTCTGCTGAAACACCCAGTGGTTCCCACTGCCCTGGAATAACCCCCCACCCTAACCCGGGCCCACCCTGGCTGCCAGTTTACTGTGCTGTGAGGCTGGCATGAGACATTGGTGCCGGGTCACCCCAGGTGTCCAGGCTTTAGGACAGCTTCCAGATCAAGACAGACTAGGAAACAGGCGGCTGGGTTTGATGGGGAGAGGTTGGGAACATGACTGAGAAGACACCAGCCTCAAGGTTGACAGCTGGGGATAGACCCGGTGACATGCTTCCGAAAGGCCACCGTCTATTCTGCACACGCGGGGTCTCCAGGAACTGGAAACCAATGAATCGCAAAAGGCCACAGCAACAAGGGAGAAAGGGCTGGTGATCTGCTCTCCCAAATTAGCCCCGGAAAGTCCTATGGATCTTGTCCGACTCCCTTGGAGAGACAGCTTGCTGGAGGGCGACCCTTGGGAGAGGGGTCGGCACAGTGGCTGGAGGGATGGACCAGACACACGTGGAGGAGGTGGGACCAGGCAGCTGGTTCCGTGCTGCCGAGGTCACCGTGAATTGAGGCTGACTGGACAGGAGCCAACAACAACCCCGGGACCATTGGTCTGTGAGGCTAGCCCTGACGCCCCCTGTCCAGTTCCTGCCACCTGGCTCTCATACACAGCGCTCCTGCCCATGGGGGCCTCTGCCGACAACCTGCTTGTGACTCAGGGCCTTTCTCTGGCCGTGCTGCCCCTGGAACGCTCCTGGTCCACCCTTGGGCCCCAGCTAGAACGCAACCTCCTCTGAGGGGCCATCCCTGACCAGTCGAGTGTCCCGGTCCCTGCTTGCTCCCACTGCCCCCTGTGCTTCCACACGCGTCTCCGACTGACGACCTAGTGGGGGCTCAATGGAAGCTGAATACCTTTTGTGGGAGTGTCTGGGGTTTCATGATTTCGTTCTGTTGTACATAAGGCACTGTGGTTCGACGGCTACCAACACTGGGTTAGATAAGCGGTCAGTTTCCATGATCAGAGCCTTTCCTTCTCAGCATCTCTAGAGAGCCATTCTTAGCCTTCGGACATCCGTGAGTGGGCATCTGCGCATGCCCCCATCAGCTGATTGTCCGCAGCAACCTTGTATGTGGTCTGCAGATCAGTAATAAAGTGTACCACGGATCGAAACAAAACACAACACACCCCAAACACCCAGATGGTGGTGAATGTGGCCAGCCATAGTTCGAGCAGGTCGTATGTCGGGGGCTGCCTGTGCTGGAAAGCAGGCTGCAAACCTCCGTGTTGTCCCTTCCCTGCACCGGAAACCTAACTGCCTCTTGCTGCCTGCTCCCGGCCCCGAGCAAAGGGGTAGGGCATTTCAGGTACCAGGGCATGCCTGGGGGTGAACACACACGCTCCTTGCAGGGCATGGTGAGAAACAGATGAGAATTTGGCTGAGAAAACATGTTACTAAGCAAATGTCAAGTAGGGAGGCCCAGTCTTCACCTTGGTTTGTCAGGCCGCTATGCCTCGGACCCCCAATTGCCTCTCCTCAGCACCAACCTGCCATTTCCTCTCCTCACAGATCTTCCCCTTGGGCTTGTCCATCAGGGGCACCAACGCGTTCTGGTTTCTTGGAACTCTCTAGTTTTCAAACCAGAAGTTCTGCCTCTCAGAAACTTTCTGGAGCACAGCAAGTCTGATGGTCCACCGCACGTTTCCAACGCCCCGCCCAGTGCGCCTCTCTTCTGCTTGCTGTTCCTCGGGGGCCCTCAGGCTTACACACCCATGGGCCACTCTGTCCAAAGGTGCTGCCTCAGGGTCCTCCGACTCCCTGGGATTGCACACCACTGGGAGCCCATCCCTCTGTTGGCCTGGGAGTGTCCACGGCATTTAACTGGGACACAGGCTGTGATGTGCTGGTCAAGCAACTGTTTGAACAAGAAACAGCTCTGGTTCATAGTGCCTGCCAATTGCCTCGGTGTCAACGTCAGTAACACGCGGTGTCACAATCCGCTCCTACAGGTCAGATCCAGCACACGCCGGGCAGGAGCACGTGTCATCTGCCACGGTCCCAACTCCATGACTGTCGTAGGGGCGAGTCTTTGAGCTCCACGTGCCTAGCACCCAGCGCAGCCTTGTCATTTGTGTCGAAGGAAGGCAGGCCTGTCTTTCCAAGGTGACCTGGGGCAACTTCAGGGCAAGGGACAGTGATTTTGAAGGGACGGGGTCGACAGGGGGCTTCAAAGAGTGGGTGGGGAAAATTCCAGTATCTTTTCATTTCATTTCCTACACAAGCTTCTTGCGCCCATTCATCCACAAAAGGAGGCTCGGTGACACGGGGGCTGTGTGGTTGGCACCTAACCAAAAGGGCAGGAGTTCCAACCCACCAGTGACTCCACTGGAGGAAGAGGTCGCCTTGGCTTTGTGGACGTTTTACAGCTGTGGGAAACCTTCTGGGGCAAGTTTACTCTGTCCTATCAAACACTCACAACCAAGCCCGCTGCCATGGAGTCCATGCTGCCTCATGGCGATGACCCCCTGTGGCTTTCTGAGAGTGTCACTGGTTATGGGAGTGAAAGTCCAGCCCTTCTCCCGGGGAGCTGTTGGTGGTTTTGAACTGCTGACCCTGTGGTTTGTGAACCCAGCATATAAGCACCGTACCACCAGGGTTCCTGTACCCTGTCCTCTAGGACCCATGTAAATTGGAATCGACAAGACAGCAGTAGGCTGGCTTGGGTTTGGCACGTACATTAAGTGCTTAGAATGCTAGATACATGCCCGCTCTTATTATTACCCACTTGGTGTGTAAGAAGGACAGGCAAAGCAAACTCACTGCCATTGCGTTAATGCTGACCCATCGCGACCCCAGAGGGCTGAATAGAATCGACCCTGTGGGTTTCCAAGTCTCTGTTTATGGGAGTAGGAAGCCTCGTGTTTCAACTGAGGAGCAGCTGGGGATTTCGAACTGCTGACCTTGTGGTTAGCAGCCCAAGGGTAACTCACTCAGCTAACAGGGCTCCACAGAGACAATGCTAATTTCCATGGACTTGAAGAGACGCCGTCACCAGACCCAGTGCTGAGTACTTTATGTGGATCCTCTCACTGGACGCACGCACACACAGGTCACCTGCAAGTTAGCTACTGTCATCACCCTTCTTTTACAAATGAGGACTGCGGTTCAGAGGCGGGGAGGTGACTGCCCTAAGTACCGGCTGGGCTGGGGTTTGACTCCAGTCTTTAAGATCCCAAGGGCCTTGTGGCCAGGGATGTGGACATCAGCAAGCGGCCACATGTCAAGGCTGGAAACCCTCTCGCCGGGTCACCGAGGGGCTGTGGGCGGCAAGGTTGGGACCTGGTCTGGTCCCCCAAACCTGGCGAGTGGGGCCTGAAGAAACCGGCAGTACCCACTTGTGCAGGAGCCTAGAGGCCTTGGCCAGGCACCCTAGGGCAGGGATGGCAGCCGGCCTGGGGGAGGGAGCACTACAAGAAACAGATTTTCTCCCGGCTGCCCCCTGTGCTCTGGGGATAGGTGATAATTGACCGAGTGAGGCTGGAGTCAGGCCGAGGCAGGGCTCCATCTGGGCCTGGCACTGTGGGGCTGCTAATTGGCACCGGGTGATTCTCAAAGCCCCCCTGGCTGATCTGCTGCCTCCTCCGTGCCCCCCCCTCCCCCCCGCTCCTCCCAGACACTTCAACTCAAGTCCAGGACTGACTGATGCCATCGAGGAGCGGTGCCTAGGTCAGACCCAGAGGCTGAGACAGAACCTGTCTTACAGTGGGCTCTGCCTGGCACCCAGGAGACGCTCACTGCAGCCCAGCTCCACCCTTGGGAGCCCGCGTGGGAGGTCCTGATGACACTGAAACTGGGCAGGGGGCATGCTGGCTCTGGGGCTGAGTCTCAATCCTGCCTCTTGCCAACTGTGTGGCCACATGCAAGCTCCCCAGCCTCTCCTTGTCTCGGTGGCCTCGTCTGTGCACTGTGGGAGACACCAGTCTTCCCCGTGTGGGAAGACAGTGACTGAGGGGAAGGCACGGAGAATGGGGTCTGGCTCCTAAGTGCTAGGCAATGTTTACTGTGAGGAATTTTACTCATCCATTCTCCATCCACCCCACCTGGGCTGAGCATGGGGGATAGAGCGAACAGGAAGATGTACTCCTTGGCTTTGAGAATTCAAAGCCTCTCGGGCAGCTGGCGAGTTCTGCATCTATGGAGCCCCCCTATGAGGGGCCACTGAAACTGGGTCCTGCCCAGGAGGAAGCTGCAAACCAGCAGTGGATTGCAAAGCCTTCCTCCAACCAGGCCTGAGCGCTGGCTGCAGTGGGCAGAGAGGGCGCGTGCAGGGTGGGTCATGCCAAATGCAGCCCACCCCTTCTTTGCCTTGGGAGCCCTGGGAGTCCTGGGTGCAGCTCAGGGAGAGCTGTTTGACTGGCACTGGGGAAAGCATTCCAGGCCCATCAAGGAGAGGTGGAGGGCGGGGGGTTGGCAGCCTCTGTGGCCCTTTGCTCCTTCCTGCCACGACCTACTGGAGGATGGCATTGCTGGGCCCCCTTCCTGCATCAGGGACCTTCGGCAAGACCGAATTGGGTACCAGCCCCAGACCTGCAGGCTCCTTGAGCTGGGAAGCCTTGGTTTGCGTATTTCCAGGAGCGTGTGCTGGGCGCACGTCAGGGCTGTGCTTGTGGTGTTCTTGCGGCCGGGTGGGAGGGTTCTGGGCTTTGCCTCTTGCAAAGTGGCTTTTGCATTTTGCACGCTTCCTGCTTCTGCTGCCGAGGTTAAGCTAGTGGAGTCAGTCCCCCGGGGCTCAGCTGGGCAGCCTGCCCGGTCCTCGGTGGCACGGGCAAAGCCACACTGGAAGCAGACGGCCAGCTCCCGATGGAGACGGGAGCTTCTCGCCACTGAGCCTCGATGATTCGAGAGGGTGAGCCAGGAGCTTCCATTCCGGTGACCTCATTTACTTACAACGCCCACCCCCCCTTCCCACGCCCTGTGCAACAGGTGGCATCATGCCCATTTTGCAGATGAAGAAACCAAGGCTCTGACAATGGAAATGTCCCTTTAAGTCATGCAGAGGCTTAAGGTCAGAGCACCTCCACAGTCCACATTCTAAAACACCTGCCCCCGAGGTCCACCATGTCCCCACCCCTAGCACCCCTGCCCCACCCTGTCCCAGACAAGGGGCCCTGCCCAGACAGATTAAGTCCCCAGGGAAGGCCTCAGGGCCAACATCCCCCTGCCATGGTGACTCCCACTGGGACCACCCAGAGGCTGTCAGTCATTCCTGCCACCCCGCCCCACCCACATGCCCCGGCCCCCCTGACTGCCCCTGCGGGGACCCGAGCTTTGTGGCATCCTGCCAACAACTGGCAGGCTGACAGGAGTCAGAGAGCAGGGCAGGAGCTGTAGGAACACGCCTCCCCTTGCCGAGGACCCAACTGGGGCTCCCACAGCCAGCACCCACCGCTTCTCTGCTCAAGCCCCTTTAGTGGCCCTGGGTGGCCATGGGGGGGTTTGCAGCCTGTTCAGGGCCCAGCCACAGCAGTGACTACCAGGTCCCAGGACAAGCTTAGCCTCTCTTCTGGGCCTGTGCTCAGGGTGGTCCCTCTGTGGAAAAGCTGCCTCAGCTCTAGCCTCGCTAAATTGTCAGGGGCACAGCTCAGCCGCGGCCTGAATCGCCTTTTGCCCCATCTCGCCACAGGACGCCACTCTGCACAGGCTCCCGAGTACATGGGTTTTAGCTCTAAGACAGGCTTGCAATTGTCTGCCTCCCGTCTCACTGGGAGCTGGGGCAGAGGCACACCTGTGTCTGGCTTAGCTACGCCTGCTGGAAGCGTTTGTTGACTGACTAAGTGACTGAGGTGTGCCAAGATGGAATCTTGTAGAGTCGCCCAGAGCTCCTCCCTCCCACCTCCCACTTCCCATTGGCATTTGATGGACGCTTGCCTCTCTCCCTTGCCTCTACCAACCCTGAGCCCCCGTGAGGCAGCCACCATACCTGCCTTGCCCGCTGCGGGGCACAGAGGGGGTGCTCCTGGAGTGCAGAGTGACAGACTCAGAGACCCAGGGACCTTTGGGCCCCAAACTCAGAACGCTTAGGACCACGTCCCCCGATGCCTGCAGGGGTGCTGGAGGAGTAGGTGGAGCTCATAGTCTCCTGAGGGAGCTAGCCATTGACTGGTTCCCACAACCCTCCCAGGCAGGTGACTTGCACTGCACCGTCCTCACTTCCCCAGGCCCTGGACCTGGCCAGGCCCCCAGCCTAGGCTCCAGCCAGCCTCCCTTCACTCCATCCTAGATCCGCCACCATGGGGGCTGTGAGCCCCCGCCCGCCCGGCAGGCAGCCCCATTCCTCCAATTTCCTCCCAATTAATCAAGCTCTGAACTTTTTAATTATCTGCCTGCAGGGTGACTCCCACTCTGGTGAAGCAATTAAGGACATTTCCAAGTGCTGTGTGGCTACAGGTAGGCTGCGTTGACCAGGCCCTGATGGAGGAGGGGCTGATGACAGGGCAGCTGTTGGGAATCCCCTGGGCACCCCAGCCCATGAGGGTGCTGTGGGGGTTGTCTTCACAAAGGCACAAATTCACGGCCACCAGTTGATGCTGCTGGCTCATAATGACTCAATAGCGGAGGCAGAACCGCCCCTGTGAGGTCCCAAGGCTGCCCCCCTTTACAGGATAGAAAGCCCCATCTCCCTCTGGTGGAGAAGCTGGTGGTTTGGAACTGCTGATTTTGTGGCGCACAGCCTGATGTGGGCACACTATTCGGAGGGACCCACCATGCTCACCCCATGGTCTTTCCTTGGTGGCTAGAGTCTGGTGGCGCTGACTCAGGAGTGACGATGTGTCAGGCACATCGTCGGTCCGTGTGTGGGAGCTGAGTCCTCTCCCAGACCCCAGGAGCCTCTCTATTTTTTTTTCCTGCACTGCCCCCGCCTCTTGCCTCTCTATTTTACAGATGAGCAAAACGGAGGCTCGACAGCAGCTCCAGAGACCCAGCCGGGATGGAGACCTGTTGGTTCTCCTATCCCTTGAGGCTTGTAGGTGTGCTCTGAGGGGTGCGGGGTGGGGTGGGAGGAGGAGATGGTTCAGCGCCTGAGACCTGCCAAAGAACCGGAGCTCTCCTAGGGCCGGGGGGGCCGAGAGAAAGGGCGGTGCAGAAGAGCCGTGCAGGGGCACGGAGGCGTGGACGGATGTGGAGTATGCAGGGAGTTACAAATAGTTCAGGAAGGCTGGAGCGTGACATTCGGGGTCAGGAGAGGAGGCCGGAGAGGAAGGCAGACTCTGGGTGACTGAAAGCCAGTGGAACTTTCGTGAATTTTTTTGGGTCCACGCTCTTCATTGGATGATTACAGAACACATGACCCAGAGAGGGGCACGGCTTGTCTAAGGTCATACAGCATGTGAGAGGCAAAGCAGGCCTGGATGTCAGCCCAGGAGCTGGGGTACCCCCTGGGAGGGGAGGGAGAGGAGCAGGGGAGCGGTGCCTCTGATGACTGCAGGAGCCCCGAGCTGATTATCCTTCTGTCTGTTCCACCTCCTCCTGTTCTCTGGCCACAGTCAGAGGGACCTGCAGAATGGAAGCAGCTCATAGCACGCTCAGGGCTGTGCGCTCAGAGCTCTGCACCAGCTCTCGGCTCATCAGAGAAACATGCAGTATCTACTCTGACTCCCCTCCGACCACCCTCTCTTATTCACGTCACTCCAGCTCACTGGCCTCTCAGTCATCCTGCAGCGCTCCCGGCCTGCTCTGGCTTCAGGGCCTTTGCCTGGGCTGTGTCCTTGGCTTAATTCAAAACCTAGCTCAGACACATTCTCACTCTGCCCTCTTGGAGCCGAGCCGAGGCCCCCTCAGCCCTGGAGCTTTGAGCACTGAGTGGACCTCGACTCGTGGGACGCCCCCTGAGTGTCAAAGGGGAACGGCGCTTCTGAGGTTTCAAGGGCGGACATGGTGGAAGCAGATCACCAGGCCTTTCTTTGGAGGCACTTCAGGGTGGACTTGAACTTCCAAGCTTTTGGTGAGCAGTCAGGCAAGGTCATTGTTAGCACCAACAGGGGACGCTTCCTCCTCTATCATGGGAGTGACTGTTAGACACCTATACACGCCTTCCTCCCAGTAGGGGAGGCTCCTTCTAGGGACACCATGGGGAGTACGCCCGCCCCCAGGTGGAGGCAGCCACTCCAGCAGGTTGGGACAGGTCCTCCCTTGGGGGGGGGGGGTGGGCATGGGCACTTGGATGATCAGGGGCTCTGTGCTCCTAGACCCTGAGCCAGGAGGCTGGAGCTTCCTTGTCTGCACTCCTCGGGACTCAGGAGAAGCGAGCACTGAATAATCACCACGAGGTGCCGCGGGGAAGCCAGATGTGCTCAGAAACACACCTGGCTGCTGGATTGACAGGTGACTTTGTGGGTGACTAGAAAGAGCTCTGAGAACAGGGCTGAGACTCCAGCACCAGGCTGTCAGATTCCGGAGTGCTGGCGTCATTCTGTGGGTCGGTCACCCTCCTCCCCTCAGCTCCCCCCCCACCCCCAACTGCTCTTGCTGGGTTCGGGAGCCTGGGAGGGCTGCCTCCCTACCCCAGCTGGGGCAGCCTTTTCGGGGTCACCTCCTGTAGCCCTTCGCCTTCTTCAGGATCCAGAAATGTGGTCATCAGCTCCACTTGAGGGAGCCCCTGGGCTGTGCCTGGCCCCCTCCTGCCTCCCACCTGCCCCCAGAAAGCCACAGTCATTAATAAAGGACACAATTAGCTGTCAGCAGCGCACATGTCTGGAATTTTTTACCTGCTTTGTGAGGTCGGTTAAGGCAACAAACCCCTGGACCCCCCGGGGAAGCAGCCGCCACACACCTTTCAGGGGCCTTCTCCAGGCCCAGGGCAGGAGGGGCCCAGAACATTCTTGGTGTGGGCGCCCAGGCCTGGGCCTGACCCAGGCAGTTTTTTCCCAGGCCAGCAGGGAAAGTGACAACACACAGGACATTTCCTGGCACACATGGGTCATGCCTTCCACCCCCCTCCTCACCCCGTGTGCAGTCCAATCCAATGATACAAAGCCAACTCGTCTTGTGCAGTCTTCTAGAATGAGAAGAACTTTAGAGAAAGGTTGGGGCTCTCTATCCAGCCCACTTTAGAGCTAGGCAAACGGAGGTCCATGGAGGAGGGGTGACTGTGCTTGTAGCACTGGAAGTGAACATGCTGCTCTCTTTGGCTCTGGATGGCACCACAATCAAGGCTCATGGAAGCAGCAACCAAGAGGCCCAGGGAGGTACTGCCCTGGGCGAACCCACGGCTTCTTTAAGGTGTGGAGGAGCAAGGATGCGCTGGGAGGTCCGAGGTGTGGCCGAGCCAGGCCATGGTCTTTCAGGGCCGCAGAGGGAGGTGAGCGCTGGACGGCGAATCAGGAAGACGGTAGAAAGATCGACGCGTTTGAGCCGTGGTGATGGCCAAGAATCCTGGATGGACGTGGGTGGCAAGAAGAACAGATGAATCCATCTCAGAAGAAGCACAGGCGGATGCTCCTGACCAGAGGGACTCACGCAGTGGCCACAACTCTGAGCGCAGATGGAAGGACAATGGTGAGGACGGCGAGGACTGACCGGTGCTTTGTTGTACGCAAGGTGGCTTTGGGATGGACCCGATGGGCTGACACCTATCCCCCACAGCACGGTGCACAGCCTGTCTGTCTGTCTGTCAGTCCTGTGGGGGTTTGCCCACGACTTCGATGCTGTTGGCATTCAAAGACAGCGGTGTCATTCAGAGACAGGTTTCAAGGATTTTTGCAAGTTAAGCCAGACTAGGAAGAAAGACCTGGAAATTAACTTTTTGGGGGGAGGGGGCAATCACTGGCCCCTGGTGGTGGGAGGAGGAGGCCCAGCCTTTGCTCCTGTGGAGCCACTCCTGGGATTGAACCTCCATCCCAGTGGGCCACAGTCCCGCACAATTAACTTAAAAAAATGAACCAGTGAAGGTACATATAGGAACTGGAAACACAGGGAATCCAGGACGGGTGATCCCTTCAGGACCAATGCTGAGAGTGGCAATACTGGGAGGGTGGCCGGGAGGTGGAGTAGAAAGGGGGAACTGATGACAAGGATCTACATAGAACCTTCTTCCGGGGTACATACAACAGAAAAGTGGGTGAAAGGAGGCATGGGACAGGATAAGATATGACAAAATAATAATAATTTATAAACTATCAAGGGTTCATGAGGGAGAGGGGGCAGGGAGGGAGGGGTAAAATGAGGAGCTGATATCAAGGGCTCAAGAAGAAAGGAAATGTTTGGAGAACGATGAGGGCCACAAATGTACACATGTGCTGGACACCATGGAGGGATGGATTGTGATAAGAGTTGTAGGAGCCCCCAAGAAGAGGATTTTAAACAAAATGAACCCGTGAAAACCCCGAGGCTCGCAACGGAATGCTGTCTGCTCGAGAGCCGGGAGCAGAGCCTCCCAGACGGGCAGGCGCTCAGACAGGCGCAGCGGCTGCAGCCAGGGGCTTGAACTGTCAAGCCTGGGAAGGTGGTGCCCGGGGTCACTGTGAGCTGGAATGGACTTGGGGACAGCTAGAAACAGTAGCGCAATGACAATAACAACAACAGCAACAATGAATCCCGTAGCTGGCTGAAGGCAGCTAGACTGTGTGGCCGGTCTCCCAAGCCTGGGCTGGGCCTGCTGCACATGCCGCTGCGTCCTGCGTGCTGGGTGCCTGGCACCCAGCGGAGAGCTCTGCAGTCTTGCTCCTTCTCCTGGCGTGGCTGAGTGTCCAGAGAGAGGCATGGTGGGAAGGAAGCCGCGGGCATCAGAAGAAGAACCATATGCACCACGGGGGATGGGTAGTGGAGACAGACGGGGCGGAGGCAGGCCCACAGACAGTTGAAGAGTTGACATTTCTGCTGAGCGGGGACAATATTTATGAACATGGCAGAGGTCGGGGCAGGGGGGCATCCCTGAGCTCTCAGGCCTGCTTACTCCTCCTCCCTGTCATTGATGCGAGAGGACCCACGCTGCCCTGGCAGGCATTCCTGCTGCAGCACCTGGGACCTGCCAGTGCCATGAGGCCAGGCTCTGCCACCTCCATCTCTCCTGCTGATCAGAAACGGAGACTCAGAGCAATGCGGAGTCTTCCGGAACTGGGGAGCCTGCGGTTTCAGTGCTGGCCCTTCCCACTCCTTGACTTTTCTGGACAAGGCGCTTTCCAGAACCACTGCTTTCCTAGTAACCCGGAACCCTACGACTGGCAGCCTGGGTCACCTGGCCTGCGGCTTGAAAGCTAATGAAAGCCCATCTGAGCACTCCTGCCATTTGGCACATCAGAGATTTGGTTCCCAGCTCACCACCTTGGAAACGCAAACAGAAAGAGGGAAAGGCTTGCTCACATTCCCACCGACGCTCCCAATTGGGTTGGGGGGGTGTCCTGGAACGGCTCTCCCTCCTGGAGTACAGAAACCGTCATCCCCTCCTCTGTCGGCTTCTGGGGATCCGGAGTGGGTCTCGGCTAACCCGAGCCATAAATCAAACGCACAAGATGTGGCTTGGCAGCCGTCCGAGTGAAAAAGATCTGGGGGTTTGAGTTGACCACAAGCCAAAAGCTGCTGAAAAAGCCCGTGGGGTCTCCGGCGGTAAGAGTGGAAGCAGAGTGACAGCACAGCGTCCTCCCTGCTGGTCAGGCCACGGTGAGGCTGGCAGGGTCAGTCTTCAGCTCCACAGTCTGAAAGGGGCTGTCGAGTGATAAAGAACAAGGCATCTCGGGCGTCCGGCTTGCAGCCGCCCACGGAGTCTCGGGAAGGGCTCGGGGCAGCATCCCAGGTGCAGACGTTCCCAGGCCCACCACTGCAGAGCGCCCGGCTGGCTTGCTCTGCCGCACCCCCAGTCCGTAGTCCCCGGAAGCAGGGGTTCTCTCCTCCGCCCCACTCAGCGTTTGCCTCGATGTCCGAGCTCCGACGGACACTGGGGATTGAGCTCGCGGTGGCACAGTGGTGACGAGATGGGCTGCTAACCCCAAGGTCAGGAGTTTGAGACCGCCAGCCACGCCCTAGGGGCTTTCTACTCCCGACAAGAATTACACTCGCGGGAGCCCACAGGGACAGGTCCACAGACCGCATCCTGCAGGGTCACTGGGAGTCCGGATAAACGCCATAGCAGGTGAGTGTGGTTTCACTTGGGTTTGCTAACTGACTTGGACGCAAACTTATTGGCTTAAAAAGAAACAATGAACCAAGTCCTTGTGAAGTGATTACTTTGTATCCAGTCCTGTGTTGGTGCTGTGGTTGGAGCCCAGGTGGTGCTGTGGGGTAGGCAAAGGGCTGCTAACCTAGAGGTCAGTGGTTCAAACCCACTAGGCGCTCCTTGAGAGAAAGATGAGGCAGGCTCCCCCCGTAAAGATGCACAGCTGCAGAGATCAAGGAGCAACTCTGGGCTAGCCTTCAGGGCGGCGGTTCTCAACGCGTGGGTCACGACCCCTTTGGGAGGGGGGGTTGTCGCCTAATACATCCTGCATATCACATATTGACACGACGATTCATAACAGTAGCAAAGTGACGGTTATGAAGTAGCAACGAAAACAATTTTATGGTTTTTTTGGGGGGGTCACCACACATAAGGAACTGTATGAAAGGGTTGTGCCACCTCGTTAGGGTCACTCTACGCTGGGATTGCCTCGATGGGAGTGGATTGCTAAAGCAGCACACCTCAACCCCATCGGCATTCCGCCTGCGTTGAAGAAGACGAAGAAACAGCATATGATCAGCGAGGCTATCAAGGAAGGCTTTCCAGAGGAAGGGCCACTTGGACTGGGTATTAAGAAATGAATAGGAGTCTGTTAGGGACTCCTATTAGGGACTCCTGTGAGGGACTCTGAGAGGGAAGAGAGCCTATTTGTGCAGAAGCAGGGAGGCTGCCAGTCAGGGCAGGGTGGCTGCCTGTGGAGCATGTGGGGGAAGAGATGGGAGACAAGGCAAGGGGCTGATGCTCTTGTGGGCAAGAGATCCAGTGGCAGCTGGGTGCCCTTAGCCCTCTCCTGGCAGTGGCTTGCTTGGCCCTTGACCTCCAGCCCGCCCTGTTCTGCTCTTCACTGTCCCCTCCCCTCCTCCCTCCTCTCTTTGTTTTCCCCAAGCCCAGCCCTTCCCTGGTTCACAAGCCCCTTCTCTCCTGCTGTGACCGGTCCTACCTCTTCTGTCACAGAAGATGAATGGAGCACCTTGTCGTGACAGCTCCTTGTTTTTGTGGTTAGCTGTCGTTGTGCTGGCCCCTCATGCGTGGTGACCCTGAGCACAAGGGAGTGATGTGCTGCCCAGCCCTGCCCCCTCCCCAGAACCGGCTGTGGGACATGAGAGCTTTCAGTAGCTGCTGCTCGAAAATGTATTGCCGGGCCTTTCTTCTTCCGTCTAGATGCTCTGCTGAAACTTGCTCGGCATCCTAGCAACATGTAAGCCTGCTCGGGAGAGGCACTGGAGAGAAAGCACACTGGGGTCTCCTGTGTGGAAGTGAGAAGCCCACCCCAACCCACCAATGGCCTGCTATCAACAGCAGTGACCACCAGAGGCTAAGCACCAATGATGCCATGCTGAGAGCTTTACCTAAGTTATATGATTGCCCTGGGGGGCCTGCATCTCGGCTGTGCAGTCATGCTCTGTCTGGCCTTGGATCTTGGCTCTGCCACCGACCTCAGGGAAGTTTCCTGCACCGGTTTGCGTGCCTCAGTTTCCCCATCTAGAAAATGGGTTTCTTCATTGGGATTGGCCCCGTGAAAGTGCAGACGTTCTAACCACACAGTCTGTTAGCTTCACACAGCAACCTTCAGGAGGCCACTGTGGAACAGGGTCTCAGCAGGTGGAGGCTGAGCCTGAGTGCTCCTGGCCTGGAGGAGAAGACGTCTCAGTCCGTTTCTAAACAAGGCAACTGGTGCCCGAGATGGAGGAAGGGGTGCTGGGTCTGGCAGCCCAGGGTGGATGGGTCGAGGAGGTGTGAGGTACAAAGTCAAGGGTGCTTCAGTGGATGAGCTGAAATTGGATCCGGGAGTGCAGGGGTGCCCACTCCCTCTGGGAGCAAGCAGGGTGGACATCGAGGGCCTCACCTAGCCCGGGACCAGGTGTGCCCACAGCCTGCAGATCAGGTGGTCCCACCTCTGGTGTGATGACCCAGGAGCCCACAGTCCAGGCCCTAGTCTTCGAGGAACATTCCTGGATCATAAGAGCACCACTCCCACCCCCCTTGCTAGGCGCCTCTGTAGCGCTCCTACAGGCCTAATTGATGCTATTTTTCTTCTCTGAGATAAATAGCTTTTGGAAAAAATGATTTACAAAACACACCTCTCTCCCCAAAGCTTACAGAGGTCCCACACCTTCTCAGTTTTAAAGGTTCAAAAGTTGAAAGTTACGAGCCAACAGCAAGATTTGCACAAGTGATTTTTGGCAAATAGCTGGAGGACTTTATGACAAATTGCCCAGACATGGGCACTTTAGAGCGATCACCTTTAACTGGGGCTTCAACCTTTCCCTAAATGTGCCCTTTATTTGAACAGTGTGTTTATGGGGCCCGAGGCTGCTGCACCCCGCCTGAGCCTTAATTCTGTAAAAGAGAAACAGGGAGCGAAAGGGAGACAGAGACAGACATCAAAGCGGAGGATGATGACAAACCACTAATCTCATAAACCCTTCTCTTATCTCAGCCTTCATAAAAATGGGGAGGCCTGGTTGTTCCTAAAAGCGTCTCTGAAAGCTCATAAACTTGACAAGCACTTAGCTCCAGCACCCACAGAGCAGGGCTCTAATCCTTGAAAAAACGAAACTGGAGATAAAGTGTGAGGGAGGGGCAGGGGTAGCTTCCAGTAGAGGGCAGCCGTGGGAGGCGGTCCACACTGTCACCAAGTGAGGGCATACTCCTGGACTCTCTCTCGGACTTCAGCCCAACCCTGTTTGGTGGGCTTCTTTGAATAGCAGAGTGGCCAGAATATAGATCATAACATTTGTCGTCTTCTGCTATGTTAACATTTGGTGTCACTCTGCACTCAGTGACCTTGTGCCAGTGACTCATAGAGGGAGGGTAGAACTGCCTGTGGGTTTCTGAGATGAATTCTTAAGGGAGTAGAACACCTCCGCTTTTCACTGGTGGTTTTGAACTGCTGATCTTGTGGTTAGCACCCAGTTCATCACCACGGCATCACACTGTTCAACTACACTATCATCAAGGAGGCCTAGTGGAGTAGTGGGTTATGAGTTGGGCAGCTTATCACAAGGTCAGCGGTTCAAAACCACCAGCTGCTCTGAAGGAGAAAGTTGAGGCTATCTAGTCCCATCAAGATTACAGTCTGGGAAGGCCACAGGGGTAGTTCCACCCTCTCTGTGGCAGTCACTATCTTGTGTCAATTTCAGGATTGGGAGTATAGGGGTGGAGTCTAGCTTGTCAATCTGGAGATAGCCAATGAGAACTCTGTGTGGGCATGACTTTCTCCTGAGAATTCTGGGAAGTCTGGCCATATTGGAGATGGGAGACTTACGACTCAGTCTTTGGGAGACATTGCAGCTGACAAGACAACATGGCAGTATGCTGATAGACCCTGAGTCCTGGAAACTGGAGGAGCCAGAGGAGAAGCCACAGGGCTTACCCTGATGGAACCAGACCTCTGAAGCTGGAGAAGCTACTTGGAGATCCCTACCAGCGCTGAGATGCTTCTACCACCACTGGATACACACGACTCCGCACCCACTGACCTGTGATTGTCCTGGTGCCGTGGCATGTGCATGTGAGTCTGAAGAGGGCTAATGGATTGGTAGTGTACCTAGGGGCTAATATCAGATTTATAGACTTGGACTCGACAGGGTTGGGATGCTTTCTCAATGTTCCATTCCTCTTGTATATAAACCTCTGCCTTATATCCATATCCATATGCGTTTCTATGAATCTGCTTCTCTAGTCTACCCGGACTAGCACTCTCCCCTACAGGGTAGCTGCTGCTCTCCCCACATCCATTTTACAGAGGAGCACAAGGAGGCAGTGAGCAGTGAGTCACTCCCACAAGGTCACGGATTCAGCGAGTGGCAGAGCTCGAGTGTAAGCAGAGGTGGCTGTCCAAGCTCTCCCTCACCCACTGCCTGCCTATTACCCTGAGGGGGCTCCAGGGTGGGCCCCGCCCACAGCACCATTCTATCTCCTCTCCCATCACAATGTCCTGGGGAAGCCCCCAGCTGAGGGAGTGGAGGCTTAGAGCGGTCTAGGGGTTTGTCGGGTGCACATGTTAGGGGTGTGGCAGAGCTAGGGTTTGCCTCCAGAGCCTGGCTCTTCCAAAGTCCTGGCGCCAGGAAGGCGTTCAACCTCAGGCAGGACCCAGACTGCCCAGGTCTGAGCTGACTGAGGGGCTACGGGCCAAGATGGGACCTGGTGGCCTGGGCTGTGGGCTTTGCAGACTGCGTGTGCTGGTCTTAAATCAGCCCTGCTGGCCTTCCTCTCCTCAGCGAGGCAGTGTGGTGCAGGCATTAGCAGCATGTGCTCTGGGGTCGGGCTGCCTGCCTGGACTTCGTGACTTCCCAGCTGGGTCACCCTAGGATGCCACACAACCTCCCGGCACCTCAGTTTTGCCCTTTGCCATGTCCCTCCGGGGACAGTTGAGAGGAAATGAGTTCACATACGCGAGACACGGAGAACACTGGCCCGGACTCGGCGAGAGTGCAGTAGGCGTGCAATGTTCGATAGTACGATCACTGTCCTCTCCTCAGAGGGTAGCCCTGTGCCCAAGACCCTGCTACCAAACTGAATGGCCTCCTGCCCACCCTAAACTCCTGGCTTCCTGCCAGCCCCCATCCTCAGAGAGAATGTTGCGGCTTAAACCCAGCCCCAGCTCTTCCTGGGTCCCGAGCACACCTTTCTGAATCTCGTTCCCTCCCTTGTCGGCCAGAGGAAAGAGAGGACCTAGAGTCAGACACGCCTGGCCTCTGGCCCTTGCTCTCTGCACAACCTGAGGGAAATGGCTTCCCCTTTCTGGGCCTCAGTTTCCTTGGCTGTAGAAGGGGAACGGGCGGGAGGACAAAGCAAGGTCACAGCTGGACGGTGCCACGTGCCCGCAGGAGCTCCCTGAATGGCTGCGAGTGCAACCAATTTCCTCTTGTAGGGATCATTTCTTCAACAGACACAGGTCCTACCACATGCCAGGAACCCTAATGGCGTGTGTAGGGGTTACAGGTTGGGCTTCTACCCACAAGGCCAGCAATTCAAAACCACCAGCCGCTCGGTGGGAGAAAGATAAGAGTTTCTGCTCCCGTTCAAAGTTAGAACCCCCAAGGGCAGTTCTACCCTGTCTTGTGGGGTCACTGTGAGTCAGGTTCCACTCGATGGCAGTGGGTGAAGGTGCCAGGAGGGGTCTGGGGGCACTGGGTTAGGCCTGCTAGGCCGCTCGCTGGAAGACTCGCGTTTTGAGCCCACACAGCAGCAGAACCGAGGGAGAAAGAGGTGGTGATTTGTTCCCACTTGAAAGCCTCGATCGGCCCCAAGATGAAAGCCTAGGACACCCTGTGGGGCAGTCCCACTGTCAGGTGGGGTCGTGTTGTCAGAATTGCACCGACAGCCCCTACAACAACAGCAGCGGTATATGCCAGGCACTATACTACAAACTCCCAGCAAGCAAGGGCAACCGGCGGGCGCCAGGCCACGGAGAAAGAACGGCAGACCTTAAATCCACACAGCAAAACCTGTGCAAGCCAGGATTCTCTGTGAGGTGGAAACCCGTCAGAGACAGAAAATCCCAAATGACAGAGTTACAGATAAGTGGGTAGCTGCCATCAATTAAAGGCAAAGAACTTGGGAGACCCAGGCAGCGTCATGGAGGGCTGGCTTCCAGAGTCACGGTGTCAAATAGATACAGGTGCTAGGCTAGAGGGTGCTGGTGGGGAGATTCTACAGGGGACTCCTCAGAGGAGGGGGCAGCACCTGAGCTGAGATCTGGAGGGCACAGGGGAACAGGCTCTGGGGAGGCTGCAGGAAACAGCGGTCCCGGCAGAGGGAACAGTATGTGCAAAGGGGAGAATGTGCCCCACGGGTTTGAGGGGCTAATAGGAGGTCTATGTGAGAATGAGGGAACAGAGTAAGAGAAGGAGTGGGGGGCCAGATTGCAGGTCTCGTAGCCACAGGGAGGAGAGAGAGTTGGACTCTCGGGGTGATGGGAAATCGTCAGAGAGCTTCCCCGCTGCAAAGTGGTGCCAACTTCCCTGGGTGGTACTGGGCCCTGCACGCACGGGCTGCAGGTGAACGGATGCAGAAACCCCTCTGCAGAAGATGGGGCAGTCTGCTTGGGAAAGGTCACTGCCCCCAAAGCCCAGGGGAACGCAGGGCCCCTCTGCACACGGGGGTTCGTCGTGAGTTAGAATCCAGCCGATGGCTCTGGCTTGGGTGATTTATCTGTTGAGATGGTCCCTTTGTCCGCTGGGGGTGGGAGCGTAACAGGGTGGCAGCGAGGTGGACGGACAGGGGAGCAGAGGGGGCGGGCTTGCCTGAGAGGTGAGATCCCACCCTCTGCTGGGAAGGGCTAAGTGTCACCGTCACAGTGTCCTGGGGAATCTTTCACGATTTCAGCAGTGCCTTCTCTCTGAGGACTTGCGATCAGAGCCAGCGACTGCCCACTGAGAGCCGGTAATTAGGCTTCTGGGACAGGTGCCCGCGGGGGCTGGCAGCGCCTTCTCTTTGGGCTGCGTGCAGCCTGGGCTGTGCTGCTCCTTGTTTAAAGAGCTGAAAGGGAAGACAAACTGCTCCTGGCGGTTTCCTCTGCATTTGGAGGGCTTCCGGTTGTTCCTCACATGCCCCCACCCCCACCCC
>PVJH01020358.1:0-40864 GCA_004026705.1 Nesogale talazaci | reverse complement strand
AATATATGGATAATGATGAGCTGAATGAGCCCCCAATAAAATGATTAAAAAATAACTAAATAAAAGTGCCCGCTTAGGGACATGATGCTAAGCTTATCCTCCTATTGGCAGTCTGTATACTAATGTTGAGCATTTTCCCCATTGGCAGACTGCCCCACCCAGTTACTCAGCAATTGAAGTGTAGTTGTATACTCCAAGACAGACATGCCCTCCACCCTGCAACCTCTTGACTTGGGTTTCCAGTCAGTTCACTTATCATTCTTATAGGAATATCTGTCAATTTGGGATGACTGGAGAATAATGTAACATGGCAGGAACTGGTCGATCTCCCTCTTCCCACATCCTGGGGCACTGACCTATTTGAGGTGAGGCCACCCCGCTCAGGGCGATTTTTAAGATATACAGATAAGGAGATGGCAGGCACACTGCCTTGTTGCCTGGGAAAATGGAATAAAACACTAGATGAACAGAAACCTACCTTTGTCTTGGCGTTTTAGTAGTGGTCTCATACAGTATTTGCCCTTTTAAAAATTTCACTCATCGGCTGAGCCCCGGTGGCGTAGTGGTTGTGCGCGGGACTGCAGCCCACTGGGACGGAGGTTCAATTCCAGCAGTGGGGCTGGGCCTCCTACTCCCACCGTCAGAGAGTAGTGATGCCCAACCAGAAAAAAAAAAATTCATCATGATGATTCCAGGTCCTTTCATGGGATAAGATTTTTCATGGGATGGATAATATTCCATTGTCTGAATGTACTAGAGTTGCTTTATCCACTCTTCTAATAAGAGTTTACAGTTTCTTGCTATTATATGACAATGATTATTGTAGAGCATGTGTCTGTTCATGTTCTGTCTCTTACTTCTTTTGGGTACATGCCTAGTAGAGTTATTGCTGGGTTGTATGGGATTTCTAGTCCCAGTTGCTTTAGGTAGCACAATGTTTCTTTCCATAATGGTTACACACTTTAACAAATTCACTAGCAGTGTAAAGAGCTCCAGTCTCTGTCTGTTAGCATTTGTTTTCTGTTTTTCAATTCAGTTGTAATTGTGGGCATAGGATATCTCATCTTAGTTTTGCTTTGAATCTCCTGGATGACTAGTAATTGTGAGCATTTTTTCATGTGTTCTTTAGCCACATGAGAGTCAATTTTGGTGAACTGTTTATTCGTGTCTTGTGCCTAGTTTTTAATTGGGTCATTTGTTATTTTCATATTGACATGTTGTGAAATTCTGTCAGATTTGTTAATTAGACCCATTCCTGGGTATCATTGCTAAATATTTTTCCCAATATGTGTGGTCTCTCATTTTACTCTCATTTACTCTGTGCATAAGTGTTTGGTTTTTTTTTATAATCCACATAAGTATTTTATTTTAGGTTCCATCATCTATTTTGTCTTCCCTTGTGTATCTTTTATTATTTTTGGTAGCCTGTGTATACCCTGCAATAGGACCCTTAAGTTTGTCCCAATTTTCTCATTGTTGATCTTTATAACCCTAGGGTTTACATTTAGGTCTCTAATCCATCTTGAGTTTGTTTTTGAGCATTTAGAGAAGTATGGGTCTTGTCGCATTCTTATTTTTGTTTGTTTGGTTTTTGGTTTTTTTTTTTTTTGCATCACTGCCCTCTGGTGGTTGTGGGAGCTACCCAGTGCTGCTCCTGAGAGCCGCCGCTGGATTTGAACCGCCAAGCCCGCGGGCCGCAGTCCCACACTCAACCACTTACGCCACTGGGGCTCAGCCCCTTGTTGCATTCTTATGAATATGAAAATCAGTTTCCCCCCCATCATTTGTTAAGGAGACTGTTGCCACCCCATTTTATATTTTTTCATCCTTCGTCAAAAATCAGTTTCTTGTAGGTGGATTCACTTCTGGGCTTTCTACTCTGGTTCACTGGGCTGTGTATCTGTCATTGTATCACTACCAGGATGTTTTGACTACTGTGGCTATGTAGTAGGTTTTGAGGTCCAGCAGTAGGTTTTGAAGTCCAGTAATGTGACTACTGGAAGCTACCTGGTTCTTTTTAAGGTGGTCTTTGTTTATCTGAAGTCTCTCTCCTCTTTATATGAACTTGGTAATTAGTCTTTTCATTTCTTTAAAGGATAAAGTTAGAATTTGGATCAGACTTGCATTGTATGTATAGATTACATTAGGTGTTATCGACAGTTTCATCATATCAAATCTTTCCACGAACTTGGGGTATTCTATTTTTCTAGGCCTTTTTTGGTGTCTTGTCGCAGTATCTCTAGCTTTCTTTTAGCCAGTCTTGGGTTAGGTTTATTCCTAACTATTTCATCTTTGGGGTGGCTTTTGTAAATGGTCTTGTGTTCTTGATGTCTTTTTGGAAGCTCTCATTGGTGGTATATAAGAATCCAATGGATTTCTGCTTGTAAATCTTGTAACCTGCGACCGTGCCAAATACCTCTTGTTTCCAACAGCCTTTTTGTGGAGTCTTTCGGGTTCTCTCTATAAAATGATATCTGCAAATAGTGAGAATTCCATTGTTCTTTGCCCTACTATATTCCCTTGGTTTCGTTTTGTTGCCTAATGGTTCTGGGTAAGATTTCCAGGCCAATGTTGAATACCAGTGATGATAAGGGGGCATCTTTGTCTGTTTTCAGGACCATTGTTTTCAGTTTTTGCCCATTGAGTGTGGTGTTGACTATTGCCTTTTTTTTAATATATGACCTTTATTATGTGAGAAATTTCCCTTCTATTTCTATTTTGTTTAGTATTTTTATCAGAAATAGGTGTTGTCTATTGTCAAATGCCTTTTCTGCATCTATTGATAGGATCATGTGCTTCTTGTTTTTTGTCTTGTAAATGTGGTGGATTACATTGATTGTTTTTGCCTGTTCAACAATCCTTACATGCCCTGGTCTGAATCCTGCTTGATCATGATTGTTTCTTTGATTTGCTATTCATACCATGGGCCAGAATTTTCTTGAGAATTTCTGCATCTAAGTTCATACAATATATTGTTCTGCACTTTCTGCCTCCGTGGGGTCTTTGCCTGGTTTGGTATCAGAATGACATAGAATGACTTTGGGAATTTGTTCTTTTCTAGATTCTGAGTTTGTGTAATACTGGTGGCAGCTTTTCACTAAGTTTTGTCATACTTGTGTGTTGCAAACTATGTCATTGATAGATGAAATTGAAGAATTTTTTTTTTTTTTTGTGGGCATCACTGCTCTCCGGTGGTGGGAGTAGGAGGCCCAGCTCCACTGCTGGAATTGAACCTCTGTGCCAGTGGGCCGCAGTCCCGCGCACAACCACTACGCCACCGGGGCTCAGCCGAAATTGAAGAGTTTTACTAGTGTCTTCAGTTAGAAATTAAACATGCAATCAAGATAAATTAGTAAATATTAGTGATTGGGATGCAAAAATTGGAAACAGGAAGGAAGAGAAGTTGAAACATGTGGTCTTGGTGACAGAAACTGTAAGTTAGAGATCACGTGATAGAAATTTGTAAGACTAACAATTTGTTCATAGCAAATACCTTTTTCAACAACACAAGGCAGCTGTACATGTGGACTTCTCCAGGTGGAATACAGAGAAATCAAACTGACTACATCTGTGGGAAGAGACAATGGAACAGCTCAAAATTAGAAGCTAAAGCCAGACCAGGGACAGATCACCAACTGCTCATATGAAGGGGGTACCTCCCCACCCCCACCCCCAATAGCATTGCACTCTGAGAGATTCCATAGCGTATTTCCCGTTAGGTGTACATCAAGCCACCTTGATGTACAAGGTGTACACCTCCTCTGAGTTAGTGCGCCCAGTGGCATTGCATGGGAAGGCTCTCTCTAGTCACAGTAATTTTTTTTCATAAAAGCAATTTGCTTTTTGTGATGGCTGTTTTCAGAGACCAGCTGTCAACAGCCAAACAGATGAGTTTGAAAAATGTTTCCAAGAATGGATTCACTTGGATAGCCACTCCTCCCCACAGAAGAACTCACTTCAAAGGACAGCATGAAGCTACAGCGCAGAGAGGGGGACATGTTTGATGAGCGAACACAGGAGCACAAGCGGGAGGGGGAGAGAGTGGAGCACATCCTGGCCCACCAAGTCATAGAATGACATACCTGCTCAGAGCAGCCAATGCACTGAGAGCCCCACCACGAGACATGACAACTCTCATTGACCCATCGCACTACAGGGGACAACACTGGAGACAGTACAGGAATTGTGCCTGATCTAACCCCATCACATAGGCAAACCAGTAAGGGTGTGCAACAGAACAGCAAGGGGAACAGAGCAATGAAGTCCCCTGGGTATACCAAAAATAGACTGTGGGCCCAGGGCATTGCACCCCCTCAGACTCAACCGGAAAACACTCCTCAAGATCAACAAATAGATGTGGAACTATTTATAGGTGCTTTTTTTGTCATTGGGTTTTGTTAATGTTGTTTTGTTTTCTTTTGTTGCTTGGCTTTGCTTTGTCTCATTTTTGTACATATTATTGTCTCTGCGTGTCTGTCTACATAAGGCAGGATAACTAATCTGGAGGAGAAATCAATTGGACCGATGGTGGGGTGATGGGACTCCAGAGAGGCTGAGGCGGGGGAAAGGAAGTGGGTGTAAACAAACCCAGGGACAAGGGAACAAAAAGTGATCCAAAATTGATGCCCTTGATCAAGGGCAATGTAACAGGGAGGAATAATTGAAACCCAAATGAAGGTTTAGCATGATCATGGGACAAGAAGAAAGTAAAAGGAAATAGAGAAAATAAGTAGAAGGAAAAAGGCATTTATAGAGGTCTAAATACAGGTAATATACGTATGTAAATATATTTATATATGATGATGGGGAAATAGATCTATGTATCCCATTATATTATCGGCACAATTTGTTTATTCTCATTCTTTTCCTTTGTTGGTCTGCCAAAGTTTCTGATTCATGATTTCTGCCCTAATTTTTATTATTTTTTTCTTCTAATATCTAATGGTTTGTTTTTCTATACTTTACCCATTTGTTGTAGCTGATGTGCTGTAGGTGATATGTTAAAATGTTTAATTTTAATTCTTTCTGCCATAATGTTGTGTGCAGTTATTGCTATAAACTACCTTCAGACTACTGCTTTTACTCTGTCTCAAAAGGTTTAATATGCTGTGTTTTTCTCATTTTTTTGTGTGTGGGAATCCCTGCCCTCTGATGGAAGTAGGAGGCCTAGCATTGCTCCTGGAGAGCTGCTGCTGGATTTGAACCGCCAACCCAGTGGGCCTCAGTCCCGCACAGCATCACTATGCCACCGGGGCTCAGCCCTCTCATTTGTTTCAAGGAATATTTTGATTGTGTTTTTTAGTTCATCAATTACCCTGTGGTTCTTAAGTGTGGTTCAATTTCTATGTATTTTATTTTTTTGTTTTGTTTTTTTGGGCATCACTGCCCTCAGGTGGTCATGGGAACTACCCAGCGCTGCTCCTGAGAGCCGCTGGATTTGAACAGCCAAGCCCGCGGGCCACAGTCCCCCACTCAACCACTTACGCCACCGGGGTTCAGCCCTGTATTTTATTTTTAAAGTTGATTGTTCTATGATTGATATCTAATTTTCTGGGATTTTCATTTGAGAAGATGGTTTGTATTATCTCAATGCTTTTGAATTTATTGATGCTTGGTGTTTAACTTAAAATATGGTCTATTCTAGAACAGCTACTGCGGGCATTAGAGAAGAAAGTGAAATGAATTTTTGTTGGGGGAAGTGTTCTGTACATATATATCTTATCAAGTTGATTGATTTTATTTTTTTAATATATCTTAGAAAATATCTTATATTTTTCTTTCTAGCTGATCTTCAGTTGAAAGTGTTGTCTTAGGGGCTGAGCCCCGGTGGCGTAAGTGGTTGAGTGCGAACTGCAGCCCGCGGGATTGGCGGTTCAAATCCAGCGCGGCTGGGTAGCACCCACGACCACCAGAGGCAGTGATGCCCACAAAAACAAAAAAACAAAAACAAAACGAAGTGTTGTCTTGAAGTCTAGTATTACTGTATTGTAATCTACTTGTCTTTCCATTTCTGTTGGAATTTGATTAATGTATTTTGATGATCTTTCATTTGGTAAACATATTAATTATGATATGGTATCTTGTTCAATTAAAACTTTCATAATTATATAATGACCTTTTTGCCACTAACTTTGATGTCTTTTTTGTGAGATTAACATTGCAACTCCATCTTTCTTTTGACTGCTGTAGCTTGATATATTTTTTCCATCCTTTGATTTTGATCTATCTATATTTTAGATGTATTTCCTGTAGTACCATATTAAATGTCCATTTAAAAAATCTATTTTGGGGCTGAGCCCCGGTGGCGTAAGTGGTTGAGTGAGTGACTGCGGCCCGGGGGGGTGGCGGTTCAAATCCAGTGGCGACTCTCAGGAGTAGCACTGGGTAGCACCCACACCAGTGGGCAGTGATGCCCGCCCCCCCAAAAAAAATCTATTCTGTTAGTCTTTGTCTTTAAACTGGTGAATTCAGACCTTTTTCATTCAGTATTGCTATTGATAAATATTACTTTGTTGGTATCATTTTTGTTAAAATTTTTATGGTGATACTGGTTTGGGTTTTCGTGATTTTTTTGTGTGTGCTGTGTTCTTTTTGTTTTTGAGTTGTGTTGATGCTCTCTTTGTTTTTTGTGTTTTAACTTGTTTTTCTTATATGGTTTCATTTTGTTTTGTTGAAGTTTTAAGTTTTTTCTTTGTAGTTTTGTTGTGGGTTTTCTTTCCAATTTCAAACTTATTTCCTGTATTTTATAAAGGGTTCAATATCTTCTCTGTTCAACTGTCTGTTCTCCCTACTTTTGTTTATTTTTATCTTCATAGCACAATATTGTTTATGATTCCTTTTTAATTCATTTTGTTTCATTTCATTTGAGTATTGCTGAAATACATTGTTTTCTTCATAATAATTTGTTTTTAATATGTTTATGTTGCTCTCTGTTGTTTTCGATTTTCAGTCCATAGAATTCCTTTTAATATTTTTTGTAAAGATTATTGTTATTTTATGAATTCCTTTATTTTTTCTCAATAAAAGTTTTTATTTATCCCTCATATTTGAGTGATAATTTTGCTGGATATAAGGCTCCTGGTTGGCAATTTTTTACATTCAGAATTTTAAATATGTCATTCCATTGCCTTCTTGCCTGAATGGTTTACGTAGAAAAATCGAACCTTATCTTTTATATGTCCTTCATATGTAACTGATCTTTTTTGGTGTGCTGCTCTCTGAATTGTTTCCTTATCATTGATATTAGAAAGTTTATTATGTTGAGGTGATTTCCTTTTAGGGTCATTTCTGTTTGGCGTTTTGTAGACTTTCTATATAGTTTATGTTCTGTCATGATATTAGGGAAGTTCCTTCTTTATATTTCATCAACTCTTTTCTCAGTAATTATGATTCTTTCTGTTCTGGGACACATATTGGGCGTACATTGTTTTTTTTAATGATATCCCATAATCTTAGGTTTTCTTCAGTTTTTAGGTCACTTTTATGGCTTGGTTTTCTTGTAATTCATTTTTTTTGTTTGTTTGTTTGTTCTTGAGGGGCATCACTGCCCTCTGGTGGGAGTGGGATGCCCAGGCTTGCTCCTGGAGAGCTGCTGCTGGATTTGAACCACCAACCCTGTGGGCCACAGTCCCGCACACAACCACTATGCCATCGGGGCTCAGCTCCTTGTAATTTGTTTTTAAGAGATTTATCTTAACACTTTGCAGATGGATCCCAAGTTTACATGTGTTTATGGTTTAATGCAAAAAATCATCCATTTAGGCTGAGCCCCGGTGGCGTAGTGGTTGTGCGCGGGACTGCAGCCCACTGGGATGAAGGTTCAATTCCAGCAGTGGGGCTGAGCCTCCTACTCCCACCACCGGAGAGCAGTGATGCCCAAAAAACAAAACAAAAAAACCATCCATTTATGGTTTGATGAAAAAAAAAAAAAGCTAACAGTTGAAACACGTGGGTAAGTTGGTTAAAAAAAAGTCTCTGGTCTTTAATGTATTAAGATGTTACTGCTTTTTCCCCCTTCCTTGTATACTGCTTTTTTGTTCTTTTACAGTGTTATCTAGTTCTAATGCGTTGGTGTTTGCCTTTTGTGTTTTTGTTTGAAGCGCTTGTATTATTTCTAAGTTTTCCTTCATTTGGTCACAATGTTCCTTCAAGGCATTCCTGAATTCTTGAGTTGTGGATCATGTTTCTTCCCTATTTCTATCCAGTTTTTCATACGGTCACTTAAAGTAGTTGGAGGTCATTGCTGTAACCTCCCTTGAAGTCGCCTCCTTCTCCAGAAGTGCCTCTGTGTTCATTTCTATGTGTTTTGAAATTAAGTGTGCTGTTTGTACCTGTTGCTGCAAGTGTGTGAAGATAAACTGCTGCTTCTGAGACATAATGTTATTATTTGTTTATTTTTTTATGTTTGCCTCTGATTACAGAGTTATCCCCACACTCCTGCTGCAGAGCCTGGGCATTCAAGGGTGGCCAGGCAGTTTGGCACCGGCCTATCTTCAGTAGAAGCCGAAATCCTCAGACAGTTAAATAAGGATTCTGTCAAAATCCTGGTGTTGGAAGGTGGTTCCCAAATTGCCAAGAAAGAGGTAGCTGGAAATTATTGATCAAAGCAGTGCATTTTAGGGGAGAAGTGACTAATTAGAATAGTGTTCGTGGAGACTATCTCCCGCAGGGCCTGTCTGTTGGTGGTGGGTCCAGTTATTGTGTGGGCATGAGCTTGAGGGAAGACGGGTGTTAGCCCTTTTGAGTGGTGGGCCTGTGGAGAAATGCTCATGCTCCACCCTCTCCCCTAACACCTGCTTGCTTTCTTCTGTGCCGGTTTGGATTTGGCCAGTCTTCACAGTTATCCAGGGAAACCGTTCCAGTAGATGCTAGCAAATCAGCCAGTGTGCAATGAACAAGTCAAATTTTCCAGCCCCAGTGTCCCGTGTATTCTCCTGGCCAAGTTCCCATTCAGCTGCTCCCCACTTATCCTGAGGGAGCAGTTCTAGTTAGCATTAGTAGAGATAGAGAGGCTATTCACCCACCACTATAGTCCTGAGAGGCTGGTACCTCAGTGACAGCCTACCTGGGCAGAACCGAATTCACCACTTTTTTTCCAGTGTTCTTTATGTTAGTTTCTCCGCTGGCATCTTTGGACATTGTTTGCTTTTCTAGAGAAGGGTCTGGAACTCAGGCTTTTGCAATCTTTCTATAACTTCAAAAGTTTTTTTGGGTGGGTTGTGTGTGTGTTAAAAGCCACTCTGACTATGTGGGCATGTTTACTAATCTTGTTTTAACTTTCTTGAGCTTCATCCTGAGCTTATATGAGGGGATACACCCCAAAATTCATGAATTGTGCTGGGTGGGTTTTAACTTTTGTATTATGTGTTGTCTACCCGCCCCTCCCCCCGACCCCTGGCACAAGCATCAAACAACTCACTCTGATTTAGTGCACCCAGTGGCTTCACCTAGGAAGATTCACTCTGGTCACAGTGAATTTTTCGTAAAAGTAATTTAGCTCGTCTCATTTTTTTGGGGGATGGCGGATTTAAGAGAACAGGGTACAGCTATGAAAGTTTGTTTCCTGCTCAGGAAAAATGCCACAGAAACTGTTGTCATGAACACAGCTTACAAGGACAGTGCTATGGGGGAAACTCAAGTATATGAGTGGTTTCCTCACTCAAGTGTTGAGTGGCTTTTCTCTTTTCAAACAAGGTGAAATGTTGATTGATGACAAACCTCATTCTGGACTTCTATCAATTTCCTGAAAGGGTGAAAATGCTGACTTGTACATTTGGAGTTCGTTCCACCAGATCCGACTGCTAAATCAAACTTACTATCTGGAGGGTTTGAAAAGGTTGCTGTCACAGTGTGTGACAAAAAAGACATGATCTGTGGCAGACGGCTGACTGGCTTTGCCACCACAACAGTGCCCCTGCTTATGCAGCCTTCACAGTGCAACTAGTTTTTGACAAAAAGCAGCATACCTCTCTTGCTCCATGCACCTTACTCACTTGACCTTGCTCTCTGAGACTTGTTTTTGTTTCTGCGAATGAAGAGGGACAAAGCAGGACAACGAGTTGATGACATAGAAGTGATGAAGGAAAAAACAAGGGAGGTGCTGTTAGCCATCCAAACAGATGAGTTTGAAAAATGTTAACAAGAATGGAATCGAAGATTTGACAAATACATTGAGTGTAATGGAGAGTGTACTTTGAAGGTGATAAGGTTGTTTTGTAAAAAAAAAAAAAAATTAAATACATAGCTCGGGGCTAGTGTATTCCATTTGAAGGGGAGTACCCCCTCGCATATGAGCAATTGATGGTCTGTTCGATTGTCAATCTCTAACTTCACTTTAGCTGCAAATATTGAGCTTCTTCATGTTCTCTCTCCACAATTTGTAGTAATTTGATTTCTTTGTTTTCCATCTGGAGAAACCCATGTGTGTTGTAGCCCTTCCCTTTGGGTTGCTTAGAAAAGGTATTTGCTATGAACAAGTTGTTGGTCTTGCAAAATTCTGTCAAGGGATCTCCAGCTTAGTTTCTTTCACCAAGTCCGTATTTTACAAGCACTGTTTCTTTCTCTATTTCCAGCACTTGCATCCCAACCATCAATAATTATCAATGCATCTTGATTGAATGTTTGATCAATTTCTTACTGAAGATGTTGGAATATTTTCCCATTTCCTTAACACTAGCTTTCCTGGTCGGTGCATGAATTTGAAAACTAGTTGCATTGATTGGATGTCCCTGAAGGCAGATAGATACAATCCTATCACAGATAGCTTTGCACTTAAAGATAGCTCTTGAAGTGTCCTTTTTGACAATGAATTCAGTGCCATTTCTCTTACTTGTGTTATTCCAGGCATAGTAAATCATAGGATTTCATGATTCAAATGACCAATAGCAGTCCGTCTAGTTATTATGATGTCATCACTGTAGTGAAGGAAGAAAAGAGAATCAAGCCCTTACCAACAGTGGGGCTATGCAATATGAAAACTCTCCATTGCTGCCCCTTCCTGAAGATGTATTGGTTCTGCGTGGATGAGGCTGGCAGGATGCTATGAAATACATTATATGACTCTAAGACAACCTAATCTGTCCCTAGTCTTTACTAGGGTTATCGAACAGGGATGTTACATTTCGTACTGTGGTAGGATGGGGAGGAACCTCTGTGATAATTTCCCGATCATCCAGTCATATGCCAGGATTTTTTATGGACCAGAAAGGACTATGGAAAGCACTGTTGGCTTCCTGGAGGATGCCTATTCCTTTCAGTTCTTGAATGGTTTTACTGATTTCTTTCTGTCCTCCAGATAGTGTATATCCTCTGATGCTTACCACTTTTTGAGGTGGGGGTAAGGTCACTGGTTCCATGTCTCATCCTCCTCAGGAGTGCTTTTACTACCACACCCTTCACATCAAGTTGATTAGGACAAATTCCGTGAAGATATCCATCCTTTTTTTTTTTTTGGCATCACTGCCCTCTGGTGGGAGGATATCTACCCCTCTAATGCGTTTTGATATTGGAGAACTATAAACTTAGTTTGGTTTAGGAGAAATGTCTCTTTTGCAAAGTCGTAAATATCTGACTTACACTCAGATTTTTCTCCATACCTATCCACTGTCAAGGGGAGACCTTGAAGCTGATCAAGGTGTTCAGAGACAGGGTGCGCTCTGCTTGACCTAGGACTTAACCTGTTTGTTTTTGACCAATGTATAGTGACCTCTGTGAGAACCCTAATCTCCCTGTAGGACCCTGACCTATGGGTGACCATGCCCCACCCCCCCACCCCCCAATCCGTAGGGACTGGTGGAGTGTACATGGAGGAAGGAAACCCAGAGAGTGGTACTATTGTTCCAGCTTTAGATTCTTAGGTTTACTAAAATGGCAATTTATCCATCTTTTCTACTTTTCTCCGGCAGCCCCTAAGGCCCCTTATAGCTGCCTACTATTATCTCTAGGGGACCTCTGGATGTGGTCCAGCAGGGGACCCAGTCTTCTTCCCCCCCTTTTTTTTCTCTCTTCCTGTGGCTCTCTAGTCTAGGTTTCATCTAGGTCTGCTGTAGCCTGTCCCACTTGATAGACTGGCCTGCTAAAGGGCTGACCCTCGCAACCACAGTGGCATTCCAAGAAGGCAGGACCACCTGTATGATCTTTGCTTTCATCCTGGCAGTGAAGAATGCATTGTTTGCTTCCATGAAGTGCTCCCAATAAATGGTGTGGCACGTGTCTTGCTTCCGAATTAGTTGCTGTAACTGCTCCCTGGAAAATCTCTTCCTCACCATGTCAGGAATGTTCTCATTTGTCCACACATTCCTGCATCACACGATGATCCAATTTGTGATGGTGGGTATACCCTTCATTTTCTCAGCAACTTGTATAGAAGCCAAAAGCTCTGCTCATTTTTTCTCTCTCAGCTCCATTTAAAGAGACACTGCGACCATCCTTGTCCCAGAACTTTAGTAGCCCAACTACAATGGTATCCTTTCTGCTATAATTTCCCACGCAGCTTGATCCATTCAATAAGGGTATATGCCATTATTGTCATGGGGTCGGTAGGCAGAATAGCCTGCTTGTGATTTTACTAAGGGTTGCTTTCATTTATGGGTAATTATTACCTGTACCCTACGAAGCTGCTCTTCAGATGTTCTGGGTTCAAATAAATGACAGACCCTGTAATGTCTTGATAATTTAGAGGAATCTTTTGTTATAACTGGACTGCTAGAATCTAAAAGTGATTCTTTTAAAAATTATTTTATTGGAGGGTCATACAACTCTTATCACAATCCATACATACATCCACAGTGGCAAATACATTTACATTTGTTGCCATCAATCATTTTCAAGACATTTTATTTTTACTTGAGCCCTTGGTATCAGCTCATTTTCCCCCTCTCTCCCTGTCCAATCCTATGAACCCTTGATCATTTATAAATTATTATTATTTTGCAATGTCTTAAACAGTTTGCCGTCTTCCTTCACCCACTCTTCTGTTGCCCATCCCCTAGGGAGGAGGTTTTCTGTAGATCCTTGTAATCAGTTCCCCCTTTCTACTTCCCCTTACTTCCGCCTTCCTGGTATTTCCACCCTCACCACTGGTCGTGAAGGGTTCATCTGTCCTGGATTCCCTGTGCTTCCAGTTCCTGTCTGTACCAGTGTACATCCTCTGGTACAACTGGACTTTTAAGGTAGACTTGGGATAATGAAAGTGGGGGGTGGGGAAGGAAGCATTAAAGAACTAGAGGAAAGTTGTATGTTCATGGTGCTATACTGCACCCTGACTGGCTCCTTACCTTCCCACTACCCTTCTGCAAGAGGATGTTCAGTTGTCTACAGATGGGTTTTGGGTCCCCACTACGCCCTCTCCCTCATTCATATTGATATGATTTTTTTTCTTTGATACCTGATCCCATTGACACTTCATGATTACCCAGGCTGGTTTGCTTCTTTTATGTGGGCTTTGTTGCTTCTTAGCTAGATGACCGCTTGTTTATTTTCAAGCCTTTAAGACCCCAAATTCTATATCTTTTGATAGCTGGACCCCATCAGCTTTCTTCATCACATTTGCCTCTGCATCTGCTTTGTCTTCAGTGATCATGTCGGGAAGGTGAGCATTATTGGAATGCCAGTTTAATAGAACAAAGTGTTCTTGCACTGAGAGAGTACTTGAGTAGAAACCCAATGTCCATCTGCTACCTTAATAGTAAACCTATAAATATATGCACATAGATCTAGTTCCCCATCATCATACATAAGTGTATTTAATATATACTTTGCCTGTATTTTGACCTCTATACATGTCTTTTTCCTACTTCTTTCCTCTATTTCTTTTTACTTTCCTCTTGTCCCACTGTCATACTCAGCCTTCATTTGGATTTCACTCATTTCTCTTGGTTACATTGCCCTTGATCAAGCCCTACGAGGCCTCTTACATCCTCCTTTCCACTGATTTTTGATCACTTGTTCCCTTGTCCCTGGGTTTGTTAGTACCACTTCCTTTCCCCCACCTCTCCCTCTCCCATATCTCACCCCCACGCCCCAACCATTGGTTCCATGATTTTCTCCCACCTATCTTCTCTAGATAGACCTACATAGATAATACTATGCACTAAAAACAAGATAGAGGCTGAGCCCCGGTGGCGTAGTGGTTGTGCGCGGGACCGCGGCCCACTGGGACGGAGGTTCAATTCCAGCAGTGGGGCTGGGCCTCCTACTCCCACCACCGGAGAGCAGGGATGCCCCCCACCCCCACAAAAAAACAAAACAAAAAAACCCCACAAGATAGAGCAAAAGAAAGCAACAACAACAAAAAAACCAAGGACAACAAAAAGAAAAGCATCTAAATAGTTCAAGGACTGTTTGTCGACCTTTAGAGTGTTTTCCAGTCAGTCTAATGTGGTGCCATGCCTTGGCTGCGCACTTTCCTCGGAACTTGCTGGCTCTGCGCCCCTTGCTATTCTGTTGCATGCCCCTAGTGTTTTGCCTCGGTGTGGAGCGGTCAGATCGGGTGCAATTCCCACACTGTCTCTCCAGTGCTGTCCCCGTAGGGATTTGGGTCAGTGAGGGATGTTGTGTCTCGCTCGTAGCTAGGCCGGCCATATGGGCCTCTCTGTGCATTGGCTGCTCTGAGCTGGAATATCATCCTCAAGGCTTGGTGGGCCATGATGTGCTCCACTCTCTCCTCCTCTCCCTTCATTTGCTCCCGTGTACGCTGGTCATGTCCTCTTCCTAACAGTCGTTTCAGTGCTGTTTTCTGAAGTAAATTCTTCTGTAGGAGGCTGAGCCCTGGTGGTGTAGTGGTTGTGTGCGGGACTGCGGCCCACGGGGATGGAGGTTCAATTCCAGCAGCGGCTCCACAGGAGCAAAGGCTGGGCCACCTACTCCCACCACCAGAGGGCAGTGATGCCAAAAATCAAAAATAAGTAGTTGGGATTAGGGCCAGCCTCTCAGACCTCTCTACTGATTCCCTGCTTCATGCCCATATATTTAAAAGCAATCCTTTGATTGCAATCCTGAGTCAACATTTCAGTTCATCTTTAAAGGCAAAAAATTAATTTATCCTTTGTCTAAGACTTAAGCAAGTTGTGATGCCTACCCCCCCCCCCCAAAAAAAGTTTCTGAAAGACTTAAGCAAGTGTGGACAGAAGCATAAAACAAAATTAATGCTGCTACTCTTTAGGGTTAGGGAGGGTCACCGGGTACAGCATTGATTAGAAGATTCTGGTAACTTCAAGAGGAGAAAGCAAGCATTACAAGGTATATTCCTTATCATAAAAGAAATAATACAAAATTGACTCTGACGTCCTGGTTATCATAACAAGATTAACTACACCATGCAGATGACAATAGAAAAAGGAACAATATTAATACAAATGATATATTGAAGAATAGTCCAAACTAATTGTAGTGTCCTGAACTTGGGAACATGAGAGTACATTCTAAAATCAGTCATTAGTGGGACTTTCCAAGATGGGAGGGAAAAGGAGGTCGGTAACAAAAATGGACTTTTTTTGCAAATCTGCGTCACAAAGCCAGTGTCCACCTCTGAGTGAAACTCTGTTTCCGAAGGAATCTGTGCTTTCTCATCCCAGTGATTTCTAATCAACCCTTCTGTAACTCATGCCTTGTGTGCCGTCTTCCCCCTCATTTTCGCAAAGCTCTAGGTAAGCGTTTCTAGCTGCTCATCCTGTTCTTGCAGGCAGCTGTTTAAAGCGTATCCCATTCTAGCTGCACATCCCCTGCAGTGTCCTCATGTGCCCTTCAGAGACTAATTAGGTGTCTGTGGACAGCCACACCACAGACAACAGCAACTATCCCATGGACCCAAGCAAACAAACAAAAACCCAAGCAAAGCAAACCCCCCTGCCTGAGTCAGTGTCAACTCTTAGGGATGCTGTAAGTCAGGGTTTAACTTCCCTTGTGAGTTTCCAAGAGTGTGACTCGTTATGGGAGTGGAATGCCCCCTCTTCCTCCCTGGTGGTTTCAAATTGCTGACCTTGCAGTTAGCAATGCACTGGTAGCTACTATGGTACCAGGACTCTGGGTGTGGCCCAGAGACTCGATACATTTGCCTCCAAATATGAAGTGGTGTGAGAGACTGAACAAAGAGATGGACAGCTCCAAGACTGTGACATTGGAGTTTATTGAGGACTTACTTATAAGGGAAAGCCTTAGGGTGTAACAGGGCAGATTTGAATTTCCTTGACTCCCCCAGTAGATTTTTTTTTTTTAATGGCCTGGCTGAACAAAAGTGGCATCATCCCAGAACCAAGGCCAACTCAGCAGGTCTTGCATAAGAACGATTAGCCAGTGGAAGTGAGCTGGCAGAGAGCAAGAGGGTCTGTTTGACATGGTCTCTCAGAGAACCCGTGCAAGGCCCTGGCACCTCCAGTGGTGTGTGGTGCCCACCCAGCCCATTCTTCCCTCTTGAAGGTACCAGTGTTAAAATGCCCCATTCTTACTATCGGTTTCTGCAAGGTCGCTCCGGTGTGTTGTTTTTGTTTTATATTGTTTTACTTACGTATGTATCTCCATTTTCCTGGACTCTTCTTTTACCCTTTCCCGTTAATAGCCATTCTCATCTGTTCAACATGAGTCCTTTTGTTTGGGTATTTGTAAAACGTGCAAGGTTTGGATGCATGTGCCTTTAACTTTTTATTGTGAAATGATTTCAATTTAAAGAAAAACTTCAAGAGCAGCAAAAGGAAGTCCTGAAAAGGGAGCTAAAAAATGTTTATGGAAAAATGGAAGTAGAAGATAATGGAATTTTCCCATGATTTTTGAAGCCCTCTTACATACACTTTACCAAGAGAATGCTTAGATAGTTTCAGCTTCATGAGTGGTGATGTGTATAGTCTGTGTGTAGTCCTTCTTGATGTTTCCAGTATGTTGCAGGTGACATATAGTATCCTGTGTTTTCCTTTTCATGTACCACTTACTGATTGCTTAGTGGGGACTTGGACCTGGCTTGGTCTAGGTGGTTATATATCTATCATCTATCTATCTATCTATCTATCTATCTATCTATCTATCTATCTATCTGTCTCTCTGTCTATCAATCAATCATCTATCATCTATCTTGTATGTAAATGATTAAAGCAATGTGGTGGTGTCATACAAATAGCAGATACTCCCCAAGTGGGTAGTAAAAAATACTCCACACGTGTAGAGGTTAGTGAGTGAGAGATTGACAGTAAGCAATGTTGGGATAACTGGATAAGCATAAAATTATATACATTCTTTGCATCAAACAATGTTGGGATAACTGGATAACCATAAAATTGCATACATTCTTTGCGTCATGCACCAGGATAAATAACATCATTCAAAAACACAAATTGAGAAAACAACCCATTGAAGTGTTAAATGAATGCATTCTATAACTTGAGAGAAGCTTAACTATTATTAAAAATCTAGGAGTAAGGAGATTCCACTGAAAACTTTCAGAGCAACAAAAATACTAACTCAAGTATATTTGTAATTTATAAAGCAAGTATATTTGCAATTTAGAAACTGAAAGGTAAATATTCCAAATATAATGGTATTTCTAAAAATAAAGATGACAACCTCACAAATCAGGCAAGAGAAGCAAACTGGAAGTTAACATGAGAAGTAACACACATGGTTTTTTAAAGAGTTATCATTCAGGCCAAAAAGATATTTGCAAAGTAATTGGGATGCAATTATTGCATCTCCTCTGAGATGCCATTTCTCAACATTTAAGATGATCAGAAAATTCACTAGTGGTGAAGCACGAGGAAACCAGTGCTCTTGAGTTTTGTATTGCAGTGACTAGAAGATGTACACCATCTAAACCAGTTGGTGCCTTTGAGTCAGTTCCAAGTTTTGGCAATGTATTTTGCTATACCCATAGTCTTAAGTGATCTCTTTATGAGAATGAGCATCAAACAGGGCCCATGTCATAAAAAGTATTTGTTCTTAGATTGGGGCTCAAATTAAGAATTAAGTGAGACCCCCAAAAAATTCATTAATAAATCTATGATAAAGACCTCATTGCCATTTTATGTTAGAAGAAATTATCAATCATCTCCCTGGAGCATAAGGTAATTTTATTAATAGTGTTATTAGTTGGGCTGAGCCCTGGTGTTGTAAGTGGTTGAGTGTGGGACTGCGGCCCGCGGGCTTGGCAGTTCAAATCCAGCGACAGCTCTCAGGAGTGGCACTGGGTAGCGCCCACGACCACCAGAGGCAGTGATGCCTCCCCCCACCCCCCGCCAAATCCTTCCCCCCAACCCCCCTCCCCAAATAGTGTTATTAATTTAGCCAATGATACAGAATTTAGAACACTGTTGAACAAAATACATTATGCAAGTATAGGCAAGCTATGAACCATAAATTGTTTACTTGTACAGATTAAACTCTAAAGTGATTGGACACTACACATACAGCAGGGTTTGGTGATACAGCAACAACATTTGATAATATTCATTCACGATGGCAGAGTCACATCTACTAGATTAATACATGCCATAATAAACCAAGGACTTTAAAGTAATAACTATATAGTAGACCTGGCTCACCATTTATTAGGCATCCTCATAGCAAGAGATTTGAACCAAAGTCCCCCAACTGCTAACTCTGTACCCAGTCTTTTGCTTCTTCTCATCCTAGAGTGTTTAAGCTTTTAGTCCAAGGGCTACAGGTGAGTTTGAGGTAAAGCCCAGTTCACGTAGTGGAATTTATACATCACAGTCTTTGGGTGTGGCCTATAAAGGATATTGTGTACCTTACAAGAACAGAGACTAAAATCTGACTGGGTTTTTCTGAACAGATACTGCCTCCTGGTAATCAAATAATTGTTGAGGAAAAAGCTATCTTTATGTAAACGTTTCTACTAATAAAGAAAGAATAATAGAATTTGAAGTCAAAATGTGAAAGAAATGTTAGAAACCTCTCCACTCCTTGGTTCTTGTCTCACTTGCACAAAAGATTTTCAGTAAGGAACAAAATTCCAACTATAACCAGAAAAAAGGTTTGAACAGGAAGAACGTGTTTATTGAAGGGGATATTTTGGAAAAGAAGTCCAAAGGGCCCTTAAAGTGACTCTGAAGGAGAGGGAAGAACTTCCCTTGTCAGCTTCCAAGACTGTACCTCTTTAAGGGAATAGAATGCCGCATCCTTCCCCATGGAGTGGCTGGTGATTTGGGTTAGTAGCCCATTGCCTGACCCACTACACCACCTTTAAAAGCTAGCCTAAAAGGCCCAGCAGAATGTAGAACTGAACCTTATATTTTGCTAAGAGTGGACCTCACAGCATAGGCTGGCTTATAGGCAGGTTTTTTGCTGTTGACTGGTCCTCTGTAGTGTAGGTACTTCAGACTTCACTGTGCTTGTCTCTGACCCCACACCCAAGAGTATTCAGTCATTGTGGGGGTAGTGTGACTTTCTTCCACCCAGGCTTTTCATCATCTCTGGTCTATTTCATTGATAAGGAACTGTAACTTAATCTGCTCTTTGCCTTCCTTTATGATCAAGAGATATGTGTGGGAATCATTTCTGTATCCCTACAATTTCTTTCTTTAAAAAAATCATTTTATTGAGGACTTGTACAACTGTTATCACAATCCATACATCTGTCTATTGAATGTCAAGCACATTTGTACATTTGCTGCCCTCAATCATTTTCAAAACATTTCTTTCTACTTGAGCTCGTGGTGTAAGCTCATTTCCCCCCTTCCTCCCCCACCTTTCCTCCCTGCTTCTTAAACCCTTGGTAATTTATAAATTATTATGATTTTTGTCATATCTTACACTGTCTGATGTCTCCCTTCACCCACTTTTCTGTTGTCTGTCCCCCAGGGAGGAGGTTATATGTAAATTATTGTGATCGGTTTCCACTTTCTCCCTCAACCTTTCCCTTCCCCTCCCTGTATCGCTACTCTCATTATTGGTCCTAAGGGGGTTATCTGTCCTAGATTCTCTGTTTCTTGGTCCTATTGTCCCCATGTACATGCTGTGGTCTAGCCGGATTTGTAAGGTAGAATTGGGATCATGATATTGGCGGGGGTGGGAGTGTGGGAGAGGAAGCATTAAAGAACTAGAGGAAAGCTGTATGTTTCATTGGTGTTAGACTGCTCCTTGAGGGAACAACAGGTGATCTAAAATCAATGGTAAGGAAAGTGTAAGAGGCCTAGTAGAGCTTGATCAAGGGCAATGTAATCGAGAGGAATTACTGAAACCCAAAGGAAGACTGAGCATGATAGTGGGACAAAGGAAGGTAAAAGGAAATAGAGGGCAGTGATGCCCAAACAAACAAACAAACAAAAGAAATAGAGGAAAGAACTAGGAGGCAAAGGACATTTTAGAGGTCTAAATATAGGTAATGTACATATTAAATACATTTATATATGATGATGAGGAAATAGATCTACGTGCAAATACTTATAGGGTTAGTATTAAGGTAGTAGATGGACATTGGGCCTCTACTCAAGTACTCCCTCAATGCAAGAACATTTTGTTCTATTAACCTGGCATTCCTTGATGCTCACCTTCCTGACATGATCGCTGAAGACAAAGTGGGTGCATAAGCAAATGTGGTGAAGAAAGCTGATGGTGCCCAGCTAGCAAAAGATGTAGTATATGGGGTCTTGAAGACTTGAAGATAAACAAGTGGCCATCTAGCTGAGAAGCAACAAAGTCCACATGGAAGAAGCACACCAGCCTGTATGATCACGAGATGTCGATAGGATTGGGTATCAGGCATCAAAGCACAAAAAAAATCATATCACTGTGAATGTGGGGGAGTGTGGAGTAGAGACTCAAAGCCCATATGTAGGCAACTGGACATTCCCTTATCGAAGGTGACAGGGAGAAGATGAGCCTGGCATTGTAATTTCTGCTGAATTCTTCACCAATTCTTCTTCCTTTGCCAGCCTCTAACTACCTAACAGAAGGATCTAGGTAGTCACAAGAAAAGGAGGGACCACCAAGTATGGCCTCCCAATAGACCTGTCCTTGGAAAAAAGTGACAAGTAAATAAAACTTTGATCTAACTACTCTTGTACAGGAAATACAGCCTTAAGAAATGTGTTAAATGATATAGCCAGCAGTATGATCCAGAGAGTGGGATAGTCTACAGACCAAACTGCCCCCTTTACTTAAAAAGATACATTCCAGGAAGATGAGCATAAGGAGAGGGGGAGTACTGTGAAAGAATCTTAAGAACTACATGAGCCAAATATGCCATATGCCTCCTGGCAGTTAAAAGGTTTTGTTCTATAGCCTATTATTTGGGATAAAGTGTAGATATCTGCCTTTGCAGCCTCTCCGCTTCATTTCCAGTAACCTTTTAGCCTACTGCCTCACCTTCCCTCCTTTGCTTTCCCCCCACCTTGTAACCATCAAAGTCTGTTTTGATATGAAGAGCCTCATATTGATTTTCCCTGTGGTCTCTGTTTTAGGGTTCAAACAGTTGTCTTTAAGACACAAAACAGACCCCAAATCTCAAATATAATTTAAAGAGAACATTTATTAAGTCTTGAACAGGACAAAGACAAAGATGTTAGCATGTGGTCATAGCCAGGACACCACTTACATAGGACAGGAAAGTGACAGAAACGCTCACAAAGTCAGGGGATCCTTGGTCTCGTGGTGGGTTACATGTTGGGCTACTAAATGGAAGTTCAGCAGTTCAAAGCCACCAGCCACTGCTCAAGAGAAAAATAAGGCTTTCTATGCCCGTGAAGTCGCAATCTTGGAAGCCCACATGGGCAGTTCTGCTCTGACCGCCAGGGTTGCCATCATCCCAGTCAACTTTATGGCAGTGAGTTTGATTTGCTTTGGGTCACAAAGTTATGATTTGGTGGCCAATCAGTATATCACACTTACAGGTGGGACTATAGAAGCTGGGACAGAACCATGCTTGGGACACTTACATTAACTGACTTTATTCAGGGTATGCTGCCTGCTAGACTAACACGTGCTGGAAAAAAGCAAAGAGAACTTGAAAGTAGTATCTATGCTTGACTTTATAAGAGTGGGACCATGTGATAGTTGTCCTTTTAAGCTAACTTAATCTCAGCATAAATTCCTCCAGATGCATCCTTGTTAGAACATGTTTCACAGGTTTTCAGCATTTATTGCAGTTGGCTTTGTAGTCCCCACTGGCCTTTCAGAGTGAAGCTGTGATGCGGTGATTTCTTATCTTCCTGCTCACCCACACGGTTTTCTTCAGAGGGAAGGCTAACACCTAGCCATTATATATATGTATATGTATATACACACACATATATCTATATCAGAATTGAAAAGAGTAGAATATAGAGTAACAGCAGAGTGGGAGAAACCAAAATTTCTTCAAGGAAATTCTTCCTCAAACATCTTCAAACTGGTTACTTTATGGAGAATGAAATAGGTTCAAACTCAGTGTGTTAACTGCTCTCTGGAAGAACAAGGGGGGCATAATTGATGGCCTAATGGCCTTTTCTCTTGAGTGTTTGCTTCTTGTAATCCACTGCTTCGAAAAGATGTGATGAAGGTCTAATTCTGGCTTTGACCTGTCCATGAAGGTGAAAAACCAACTTTTTCAGTCGAGTTGATAGGTTGATGCATTTTTCCATTTAAACTAGAGGCATAAAATGCGCGTGTTTTAAGTTTTCTAGGGAAAAGTAATTTTCATTTGAATTTGTAATCTATAGCCAAAATCTGAGTTGAAAATTCAGGGAAAAGAGGAAGAGAACATACATTTGTTATTCTAGACAACCTGACCTTGCATATTTAAGAACTACCATTTATTGATCTGCAGCTGTGTGGCAGACCCTGTCGTAGTTTCTGGTATCACTCAGAGAAATAAAATCTTAGTTCTGGGGCTGAGTCCTGGTGGCATAAGTGGTTGAGTGTGGGACTGCGGCCCTCAGGCTTGGTGGTTCAAATCCAGCAGCGGCTCTCAGGAGCAGCACTGGGTAGCTCCCACGACCACCAGAGGGCAGTAATGCCCCCCCCCCAAAAAAAAAAAAAACATAAAATCTTAGTTCTGAAGAGTGAGGAAAATAGATTTGGCTTTTGATAGAGCTCTCCATTTAAGAGTATGAGAATTCTTTGGTGTACATCCTGCTTTCTGTCATGGCAAAGACATTGCAGACTTGGGTGATAATGTCCTTCCTAATACAGGCTGTAATTTGTGATTTGCAAACCAGTAGTTCATGATCTACACATGAACAGTAAAGTGATATTGTCAGTTGTGTGTGGCTTGTGTTTATTTGGATGAGCTTCTTGGTTTGAGGTACTGGAAAATCTTATCTTAGAATCTGATAACTAGATTTGGCCAATAAGCAATGTCAAACAATCAGATGGCCTGGACTTTGTATGCATACGTTGTAGAACTCTATGTCACAATTAGTTATTTTTGAGAGAGAGCGTGAGCTTTGTGGAGTTGTCTTTTAGAACTTGGCAGGTATCATTGAGTTGATACCCATCCAGAGTGACCCTTGCTTAAGCCCAAGCCTGACCCCGTGTCATTCTCACTACTGTTCCTAGGCTTGAACTGGTCTTGCAGCCACCATGGCAATCCATCTTGTTGAAGATCTTTGTCTTTCTCACTGCTCCTCTACTTGACTGAGCACGAGGTCCTTCTCCAGTGACTGGTCTATCCTGACAATATGTCTAAAATATGTAAGATGAAGTTCCACCATCCTTGCCTCTAAGGAGCACTCTGGCTATACTTTTTTTCCCCCTGGCTATACTTTAAAAAATTTTTAATCATTTTATTGGGGGCTCATACATCACTTTTCATCATACATAGTTCAATACATAGTTACATATACTGTGCCAAGCACCCCCCACTTGCCTGCCCTTGTCAACATTCTCCCAACATCTGCCTTTCCACTTGGGCCCTTGATATGAGCCCCCCTTCTTCCTCCTCCAACCTTTCCCCCTTCCCCCCAGTCCTCATTACTCTGCAGTCATTATTTTGTCATATCTTACACTGCCCGACATTTCCCCCCTGCCCTCTCCTCCCTACGTCTGTCCTCCAGATAGGAGACAGCCTGCAGATCCCCATAGCTGGTTTCCTCTCTCCACCCCACCCTCTCTCCTGGCTATACTTCTTACGATACGAATATGGTTTGTCCTGCTGGCAGGCCATGGTACTTTAAATATTCTTTGCCAACACCACAATTCAAATGCACAAGTGGGTTAGGGACAAATTTTTATCTCTTGCCAATTTCAGATTTTCTTTGTGGAAACGGTAAACTTCTAAAGGGGAAGGGTCATATGATGTATAGCTTATTTTTGTATCTCCACAACTGCTAAGACAAACAGTATCTTGCATATAATAGGAATAGAAAAAAAATCTGTGCACAGATAATTGGAAGAATCAAACATAACCAAGAGTAATTCTGTAGTGGGGCTGTCAACCAGAACTGGAATCACTGTTGTGTTTACCAATCTGTTTTCAGCAGGGCACACCACATGAAACCAAGACAAACTCCTGAACCAAATTTACTGTTTTTTCTAGTAGGTGTGGATGGCGGGCTTTTACCTCTCTTAAGGAATTAGCATAACCATGTGGCAAGAGGTGTTTGCAATTGTACAGACTTCGAATAAGAGACGGTCTAGAACTAGCTTGATGTCTAAGGACTACAAGACCTTGTCCTGCATCCTCTGCAGTTGCTTAGAGAATTTTAAATGAAGTTTTTCTCTTGTCATGTATGGGCATTAATGTACTGTTCCTCTGGTTAAGCCACTAGTTATCAGAGTGAATCCTAGTTACTAGGGTGACTATTCTGAGGGGCTATCAAGGTGAGGAGTGCTGGTTTCTCCTTCTTTGGCTAGTTAGGCCGTTACAAGAAGGTCTCAGGGTTTGAAAGAGATGAGTGCTCCATTCAACCAGATTACATGCCGATTGAGCAATACCCTTGCATAGTGCCACACTCTGTAGACAATTCTGGGTTACAGAGGAGTCATCACGACTCTACAGGGATACGAAGCAATGCCTAGGAGGGGCACGTAGCACATTTGTTTGCATTGAGTCAGCTCACTTCTGGAAGGTGTTTTATGACATAAATTTGTGACTTGCTGCGATATAGGTCTTCTGTAAGGAGAAAAGGTAAAAACAACTAAAAGGAAGAAAAGAAACAGTAGGGTTTGTGGAGTTGTTTGAATCCTAAACTTCTCACACAAAGCAATTAATCAGTTGCAAAGGCAAAGGTTTCATTTCTTGCACCACCACAAGTTATCCTACCACAAATAAAAAGCAATTAAACATTAACAAGCAACAGTAAAGAAACTAAAGTGTTTGGGTCCACAGAGAATTTATCATTTCTTAGCAGGAAATAGGAAATCTATTGCAGGTTCACAAATGCAGGCATTTCTGTGGTCTTGGGTTCCATCTTCAAGCCCCTGTGAGTTGTGAGTGTTGATGTCAATATTAGGAGCCCTAGCGGCAATCCCTTTGAGCTTGCTATCAGATGAAGGGTCCAGGGTAGCTTGGGAAGGGTCTGTACCTTTCTCAGGTAAATTCTCTTCTGGGGACCTTTCTCCCCAAACTCTAAGAACTCTGATGGCAGGCTTAACAGAGACTGTGAACTTTTCTTTGTGATAGCTAACGTCTTATTAGTATACTCTCTTAAGCAGTAGTAGGATTCAATTTTGCTGCCCCAAAGCCTTTAAAATTTTTAAAGATTTTTTTTTTTGGTATCACTGCCTTCTGATGGGAGTAGGAGGCCCAGTCTTGCTCCTAGAGAGCTGCTGCTGGATTTGAACCACCAACCCAGTGGGCCGCAGTCCCGCACAGAACTACTACGCCACCTGGGCTCAGCAAGATTTTTTTAACATTTAATTTTTAAAAATTTTTATTGAGGGCTCTTAACAGCTTCTGGAACTGTCCATACACCAATTGTGTCAAGCACATTTATACATCATTACTTTTTAGGTACTTATTTTCTATTGAGCCCTTGGTGCCAGCTCCTCTCCCCACCCCCCCAATGACTTTTAAGTATTAAGAAAGATATATAAAAAAGAATATATAATATATAAATAATATGTATAAATATATATATATAAAAGAAGCTTATTATTTCATACAGTTAGTGTTTAAATAGTAACAATAAGAGACACACAAAATTAGATTATAATGGGTTTAAAATTTTAATGGGAAAATTCTAAATAATACCTGAAAGAACAATAAAACTGTTCAGATATTTCCATGTTGCTCCTTGATTGGTGTCCTCTTTTGTCATATTCTTCACTTTTCTCTGAGCACCATTGGCTGTGATTTATCTTTAAACATCTTTTCACTGTAGGAGAATGATCCCATTCCATTAAAGGTAGGGCAATTTGGCAAGACCATTGTGTTTCATATACCAGGAAACTTCTCATTCTGAACATATGATGTTCATCTTTAAAAACCTGTTTCTGCTGAACTTACAGTAATTGTTCTGACAGTATTTGTAGCTCTTTGAGCACTTTCATAAATTGCATAACTCACTCAATATCTCATGGGAATTTGGGGCATAACACAAAGCTGAAATGATTGATAGCTGGTTATGTGGCAGCTTTTTCTCTTTATATCTTTGTTTTCTAAGATTAAAAAATAAAAATATATTTCATCAACAGTTTTATGAAATGAATTAGTAAATATTACAAGCATAATTTTGTCTAGTTTTTTATACCTATAGCATGAATGAACATTACTACTGGTACTTGGAACATGCTGTTGTGCAGATGAACATTGAAAAAGAGTAAGGAATGTAAATTTGCGATTTACATTGGGTTATTGACCAGCTGCCTACATTAGAGAAAACCTTGGTTAGAAGTGCCATTTTTCCCCAGTGCTCACTCCCATGGGGAGCCCTCCATCAGGGAGTCCACCTCCACAGGGGCACACTAGTGCTGGGGGGGTGGGGCGGGGACAGGAAGTGCCATTTTCAAAGGGCATTTGTAGAGGACTACTTATAAGCTTGTACATATATAAGTAAATATATTTATATATGATGATGGGGAAATAGATGTACATGTATATATGTACAGGTTTAGTATTAAGGTAGCAGATGAATATTAGGTCTTTACTCAAGTATGCCTTCAATGCAAGAACACTTTGTTCTATTAAATTGGCATTCCACGATCCTCATCTTCCTGACATGATCGCTGAAGACAAATGTGTGAATAAGCAAACGTGGTGAAGAATGCTGATGGTGCCCAGCTATCAAAAGATACAGTGTCAGGAACCGTAAAGGCTTGAAGATAAACATGCGGCCATATAACTCAGAAGCAAGCAACCCACATGTTAGAAGCATACCAGCATGTGTGATCATGAGGTGTAGAAGTGATCAGGTATCAGGCATCAAAGAACAAAAAAATCATCATTGCGTGCTCACCTTCCCAATATAATTGCTGAAGTGGGTACATAAGCAAAAGTGGTGAAGAAAGCTGTTGGTGCCCGGCTATCAAAAGATACTGTGTCTGGGGCCTTAAATACTTGAAGGTAAACGACTTTCTAGCTCAGAAGCAACGAAGTCTGCATGGAAGAAGCACACCAGCCTGTGTGACCACGAGGTGTCGAAGATTTCAGGTATCAAGCATTAAGGAACAAAAAATAATGTGAGTTAGGGGGAGGGTAAATTGAGGACCCAAAGCCCATCTGTGGGCAAATGACATCCCCTTACAGAAGGGTAGTGGGAAGGAGATAAGCCAGTCAGGGTGCAGTATAGCAATGATGAAGCATACAACTTTTCTCTAGTTCTTTAATGCTTCCTCCCAACCCCTCTACAACTATCATCCCATTTCTACCTTACAAATCCGACTACGTTACAAATCTGTACACTAGTACAGATAAGAGCTGGAAACACTGGAAAAAGAGGGAATCCAGGACAGATGAACCCCTTAGGAACAGTGGTGAAAATGGCAATACTGGGAGGGTAGCGGAAAGGTGGGGTAGAAAGGGGGATCCGATTACAAAGATCTACATATAACCTCCTCCCTGGGGGATGGACAGCAGAACAGTGGATAAAGGAGGATGTCAGACAGTGTAAGATATGACAAAGTAATAATGATTTAAAACTTTTCAAGGGTTCATAAGGGAGGGATGGGGAAAAATGAGCTGATACCAAGGGCTCAAGTAGAAAGCAAATGTTTTGACAATGATGATGGCAGTAAATATACAAATATGCTTGACAAAGTGGACGAATGTATGGATTGTGATAAGAGTTGTACGAGCCTCCCAAAAGGTGATTTTTTTTTTTAAAGTGCCATTTTGACAACTGGTTCACCGAGCTCAATGAAAAATTGGGTATTGGTTCTGCAGAACTGGTGAGAACTCGCTGAGTCCTACCACTGCTCTTATAGCTTCTTGGGTCTGCCTTAAATATATTATTAACTTAAGGCAATGGCTTAGTTTAGGATTAGTTAACATATGAGGGGGTACTCCCTCAAAATTGAAATTTTTTAAAAGCTATTTATTAAAATTTTTTATAAAACAACCTTATCCCCTTTGAACTACTTTTTTTGTTGTTGTTTTTTGGGCATCACTGCCCTCTGGTGGTGGGAGTAGGAGGCCCAGCCTTTGCTCCTGTGGACTTGGAATTGAACCTCCATCCCAGTGGGCCATAGTCCCGTGCACAACCACCACGCCACCAGGGCTCAACCCCCCTTTAAAGTACTTTTTTATTGCACTGAATACATTTGTCAAATCTTGGAAACATTTTTCAAACTCATCTGTTTAGATGGCTGGCAGCATCTCCCTCGTTTTTTGTTCATCTTTTCTGCATCATCAAATCCCTGTCCTTTAATGTCCTTTATCAGACACAAAAACAGAAAGAAGTCACATGGAGTGAGGTCAGGTAAGTAAGGTATGCTGTTTCTTGCCTCGAACTGGCAGGTAGACTGACATGGCTGCATGAGCAGGTGCATTTTCGTGGTGACAAAACCAGTTCTCGTCTGCCATGAATCAGGCCTTTTTTGTCGCGCACTGTCACACCATCTTTTCATAATCTCTAAATAGAAAGATTGATTAACAGTCTGATCTGGTGGAACCGATTCCAAATGCCCTGTGAGTCAATATTTTCATGGGGAAGTTTATGGACATGGACGACCAGGATGAGATTTCGTCAACTGACATTTCACCTCTTTTGAAATGAGAAAAACATTTGAACACTTGACTTTTTTCCATAGTGCTCCCCTTGTAAGCTGTATTCGACCTTACAACAATTTCTGCTGCATTTTTCCTGAGCAGTAAGCAAAGTTTCACAGCATGTTGTTCCCTTAAATTAGTCATCACAAAAAATGAGGTTGAGCAAACTGCTTTTATGAAAAAATTCACTGTGACCAGGAAGACCTTTCCAGGCAGTGCCGCGTGGTGCACTAACTCAGAACAAGTTGCTCGCCTAGTAGGAAAAATGTGTTCTATGAAAACTCTGCTCTGCCCATTGCCATTCCACATGGGGGCTGGTACCCTCTTGTATCTGAAGTTATAAAAACCTTTCTATATTGCATTGGATTTGGGTTTAGTTTTAAATCTTTCTTTGGAACTATTGTAATTTTTTTTTAAGATCATCTTATTGGGTTCTTACAACTCTCATTACAATCTATACATTTATTGTATCAGCCATATTTGTACATATATTGCCATAGTTCTTTTCTAGACATTTACTTTCCATTGAGCCCTTGGGATCAGCTCCTCCTTTATTCCCCCCACTCCTTGTGGCTCCTTAATAGATTGTTATTATTTTTATATCTCACACTGACTTTTCACAACTCACACTGACTGCTGTCTCCCTTCCCCTCTGGTTTCTATTGTTCTTTTCCCTGGAGGAGTATGTGGTTATGTGCCCTCCCCCTTCCCCCCATCCTCCTGGTATCACTGTTCCCGTTCCTGGGTTCCATGTGTCATGAGTTTTGTCTCTTGCCTATTCCTATGTACACGCTCCCGTCCAATCCAGACTAGCACTAGGGTCATGATAGTAGGGGGTGAAGAGGCCGCAAGGAATCAGAGTTAGATTGCATGATCCATTGGTGCTTTACTGCCCCCTGATTGACGCATGCCCTCCAACCCCTCTGTGGGGAGCTGGTCCATTGTCCACAGGTGGACTTTGGATCTCTGCTCCAGCCCTCCTCATTCTTAGCAAGGTGTTTTTGTTTGCTTGCTGTTTGCTGTTAATCTTCTGATGCCTGTTCTGTGGTCCCAATGACACCTCGTGATTGGACTGGCTCGTGTGCTTCTTCCATGTGGGTTTGTTGTTGTTTCACTCTTGGATGGTTACTTGTCTAACTTCAAGCCTTTAAAACCCCAGACACTGTATCTTTTAATAGCATCATCCACTGTCTTCACCACATTTGCTTATGGACCCATTTTGTCTTCAACAGTATTGTCAGTAGGGGTGGGGTGTGAGCATCACAAAATGCCATTTTATTAGAGCAAAGTGTTCTTTTAATGAGGGAAGGTATAAGCTGAGGCCCAAGAACTATCCACAGCCTCAGTGTATTGCTTTATAAATATAGGTACATAGGCCAATACCTCTATTTTTATGGATTAATGTATTTACATAAGTGGGCCTGTCCTAAATCTTAAAAGAGCAATGTGCAGGAGCTTAACTCCACAATTCTTGAGTTAAATCTTTACATAATTTAGCTGATGACCTATTTAGAGATTGATTCATCCATTCCATTTTTCCTGATGACTGTGGGTGCCAGGCAATATGCAAGATAAAGTTTATTTCCACAGAGGTGGAAAGGTTTTGAGTTATTTTTGCTACAAATGCTGGACCATTGACAGATTTAAAAAAAAATTAGGTAACATATGGTTTGGTATTATTGCCTTTTAAATATAGACTTTTCCACTTTTACTGTTGTTTCTGTTCAAGGGTGAAGGTCCCTTTCCAGCCAGGGAATGTTGTCTATAGATACTAATAAATACTTAAGTCTTTGCTGGGTATCATGGCAATAAGGTCTTTTTTTTTGGGGGGGGGGCATCACTGCCCTCAGGTGGTGGGAGTAGGAGGCCCAGCCTTTGCTCCGTGGAGCTGGAATAGAACCTCCATCCCAGTGGGCCGCAGTCCTGCACACAACCACTACGCCACCGGGGCTCAGCCTGGCAATAAGGTCTTATTTGCCATTTTTCACCTGGGTAGGTAGGTACCACAGTGCTAAACAGGTTTCAGGGAGGTAGTTGGGTGCCTTCACGGGTTGTACCTCAAGCAGTCTTCCCACATACCTGTTTCTTTCTGCAAGCCCCATCGCTTGATAACATTTGTAGAATGACCTTTAAAAGGCATCCTTTCCATAATGGGTAGTTTCATGAAAAGCTTTAACAATTTTCTGAAGCATCTCTTCAGGCATATATAATATTCCCCTTTTGTTCATTATTAATCTTTTCCCATTATATTAAAATTTCCTGCCACAGACAAGTAAGTGCTTCTAGAGCTTCATCAGTGCATTGATTTACATCGGTATTCTAGCCATTCCTGAAGCCTTGATTTTGCCTAATGCTTTCAGTGCAGCTTGAACCGCACTGAAGTCAGCTACTTGCCAACTGACTGAAGAGATGGACATCTGTACCCGTTCCAAAGAAAGCTGACCCAACTGAGTGCTCAAATTATAGAACAGTATCATTGATATCACATGTAAGTGAACTTTTGCTGAGAATCGGCCAACAACAGTTGCAGCTGTACATTAAGAGGGAAGTGCCAGAGGTTCAGGTTGGATTCTGCATAGGACATGGAACAAGGGATCTTTTTTGGTGATGTCAGATGGATCTTCGCTGAAAGCTGGGAATACCAAAACGATGTTTACATCTCTTTTATTGACTGTGCCAAGGTGTTTGACTGTGTGTATCATAACGAGTTCTGGAGAGCCTTGAGAAGAAGGGGGATTCAAGAACACCACATTGTGTTCATGCACAACTTGCACGTGGATCAAGAGGCAGTTGTCTGAATAGAACTAGGGAATAAATAGTTTGTGGTTTAAAATCAGCAAAGTGGAAAAATAAAATAAATTCGGAAAGGTATGTGTCACGGTCGCATCCTCTCACCATGCTTAACATACATACTTGAGTCTAAGCTGAGTTTTCCAGCACATTTGAAATGTAGTTTTGGTGGTAAGGTGCCGCCTCAGCTTATGTTTGGGTCAGCTTATATTGAGTATATATGGTATTCAGTCTTTATGCTGAGCAAATAGTCAGAGATGCTGGCTTATGTGAAAAAGAATGTGGCTTTAGGACTGTGCTCCGCAGAATACTGCTTGCCGAAAGGGAAGAGGACTCTAAGCACTTGCTGATGAAGAAAAATTGCAGCCTTCAGTATGGACCACAACTCAATGTAAGGAAGACCCTCATCCTCACAACTGGACCGTGTTAAATGAAGAAAAGTTGGAGGTTGTCAAGGATTTTGTCTTGCTTAGATCCACAGTCAGTGCTCTTGGGAGCAGCTGTCAAGAGATGAAAAGATGTGCTGCACTGGGTAAATCTGCTGGCACAGACCTCTTGAGAATATTGAAAAATCAGGATAATTTGAAGACTAAGGTGCCCCTGACCCAAGCCATGGTATTTTCTGTTGCCTCATATGTATATGAAAGTTGGACAGTGAATAAGGAAGACCAAAGAATGATTGATGCATTTGAATTGTGTTGCTGAATAAGTGTACTGAAATTACTATGGACCCCTAAAAGGACAAACCAACCTGTCGTGGAAGGAATACGGCCAGAGTGCTCTTTAGCAGAAAGGATGGTGACACTTCATCATACATATTTTGGGTATATTGTCAGGAGAGACTAGTTCTGCAGAAGGCCATCCAGTGTGGTGAAGAGAAGGGGCAGGGTGGGGCCGAGCCCTGGGGAGTAGTGGTTGTGCGTGGGACTGCGGCCCACTGGGATGGAGGTTCAATTCTGGCTCCACGGAGCAAAGGCTGGGCCTCCTACTCCCACCACCAGAGGGCAGTGATGCCCTCCCCCCCCAAAAAAAAAAAAAAAAAAAAGAGAGAAGGGGCAGGGAAAAAGCACGCTCCCTCAATGAGATAGATTGACACAGTGGCCGCAGCGAGGATGGTGCAGGATGACAGTGTTTTGTTCTGGTGTGCGTACGGTGGCTATGGGTTGGTACTGACTCCATGGCACCTAACAATCAAAGAAAACATTACGCTCAAAATGTGTTCCTTTCCTCCCCCACTGCCCACCCCTGTATTTAGGTGCAGTACTCTCTATCATATGGCATGAACACCATTGCTCTTGGCGGTTCTGTCCCTCTTGCAGCTGTCTTATCACCAGTTTGGTCAGTTCCAGAGAATCTTGATTCCAGAGAATCTTTCACTTGGTGTCTTTTACCACGGATCACTGCTTGTTCTTTGGGTTCATGCACTGCTTCAAAGAGTTCTAAGGTGAATTTTTTATACTTGGTTGCAGAATTTCGGGCTGTCAGATTTCTCTTTCTTTCCGTACAGAAGCATGGGTATGTGAAAATCAATATGAAAAAAAATTAAGTCAGTGTATACATTGACAGACTTTTCTCCTCCCAGCTACAAAGCGTAGGTAAAAGTCACTGCTTCTTGAGTTAGGCTGACAGTTGCATACTCTATTCTGCAAAACTGTTCTTATCAGTGAGCCACTCTTTCGCTGGGCTACCCAATAGGATTTCTTTGTGATCAGGGTGGCTAGAGTAAAGTTTCTTAATTGTCTCAGTGCAGTTTTGTTCCCATCATGCTGCTTCAGAAAGATATAGGTGGTTGGCTGGGTTAAAAGTGTGACAAGCTTTTAGGATGCTTGGATGCATTTAGGATGCTTTTAGGATGCTTTTAGAATTTAAGTTCTGATTTAAGTTCTATGAGCACAGTGCCATATTCCTGGCCCAGCCTGGGGAGGAAGTGCCCCACGCTCTTGGAATCATGTTTTCTCTTGTCTCTTTAGGACAGTGATTCTCACCCTGTGGGTCGCGACTCCTTTGGGGGCTGAAAGACCCTTTCACTGCGGTTTCCTGATTCATAATAGTAGCAAAATGACAGTTATGTAGTAGTAAAAAAATAATTTTATGGTTGGGAGGTCATCACAACATGAGGAACTGTATTAAAGGGTCGTAGCAGGAGAAGGGCTGTGAAATTCAAGGGATCTGCCCTGACCTCTATCATAAAAGAGTACTTCTCAGGTACTGTTCTTACCTACTATTATGGTTAATTTCCTTTCCTTTAAACACACTGTTGTTACTAGTTTGGTCAAGAGGTCGCTTACTAATAAGGGAACTGGGCATTCATGGACAGAGAAAAGAGTGTGACAGGCCCTATCTCATAGGAAAGGGGGAAAGTCAACAATCTCACCTTAGCCCTTCCATTCACGTCTTTGATGGTGTTGTCATGACTACAGGGTAGGCTGAGGTTTTGAGTTAAAATGGAGACAGCAGATCTTGTCTAGTAAGATTTCAGTCTCCTTACCTCTCACATTGTTAATCAAGGGTCCAACAGTGGAGGTGATGATGGTGTTCTGGCCAGAACTGAGCCAGCTTGAAGTCTGTCAGTAATTGGTTGCTTCCTCCTCACACGCAGTAGTGCAATGGTTGGGAATGGACCTTCCAGGGGGTGGTCAACCATACACCCTGTTTTAGGATATGGAGGACACTCTTAACTTATTTCCCACTGGTCTCTCTATTTGCAGTACCTACAATGATCAGGGTCTGTAGTCCCAGCCATTTGGGTGATTTAAGTCCAGATCCAGGTCCAGGTCCAGTTCTCCTGGAACTAACAGATTGACCTTGAGGTAGGAGAACTACTACCAACAAATAGTTCATGGAGAACTACTACCAAGAATCAGGCCTTTTTCTCTTGTCCTTGCCTGTCAGATCTTTGCTGTTAAAAGTTTAAAGGATTCTGGGGAGCAGTGATGCCAAAAAAAAAAAAAAAGTTTAAAGGATTGTCTAGGTGTGAATGTGGAGTATGGTGGAGTCTGGAGTATGGGACACTGTTCCTGGTTTCTGTAATTTTCTCCTAACCTCTACTGCAAATTGAGTACATATTATCAAAGCCCTACTACACACTATAGCTGGAGCACAGGGGGCCTGTTAAGGGCCTGAACCAATGAATCTAAAAAGTAATTGCACCTTTTTCTAGTTTCAATGGAACAAAAATGTTGACTGACGTCTCTGGAGTAGCTGGTCTGTTAGGGCAAGTGGAATGGTCCCTCATGGTACAAGCTCCTGGTGTTTTTCTATTACACTCTTTTTGCTTTCTGCCCTTCAAAGTTTTTATGAGAATGGCTTCTGAGAAAACAACAGAGAGACCACATTTGGCTTCACAAAAAAGGAGAGTCGATCTCCATACTAGCCCAACGCTGATTGTCGCCAGGCAGAGGTCAGACACACTCCCACGGTGCATCTTTCTCTACCCTCGTCTGACAGCAGCTATTCTTTGTACACCATTCTGCTTTATTGCTCGGTTGGATATTTCATTGCAGTGGCCACACGGAACTAACAGGCAGCACTCACAATTATGAGAACTTATTAGAGCAGCTATTTGGTTACCACAAGCCAGAATCAGGAAACATTAGGCCAGGGGTGAGGAACATCTGGCTGGTAAGCTGTATAAGACCCACAAAGTCATCAGTACCAGCTAACATCACATGTCTCGCCAGAGAGAAGCTGTTCCAGCCATCACATTGGAGGTAAATATTTGACCAGTGTGGTCTGGAAATGATGTTCTGAGTGTCCAAATGGCCCGTGGCAGAAAAAGGGTTCCTCGTCCCTGCATTAGGCATATAGTCATTGATCCACAGCACTTCCTTTCTCAGCCAGCAGCCAAGTCTCTCTATTATCTATCTATCATCTATCTATCTATCTATCTATCTATCTATCTATCTATCTATCTATCTATCTATCTATCTATCGATCATCTATCATCTATCATCTATCTATCTAATCCCCAGCCTCTGCTTTAGTGCCCTGGGAAGCCCGTCTCTGTGCTACTCCTCTGCTTTGTTTACATGTCTTTTTGCCTCAGCCTCTGGTCTGGTCTTCGCATGGCATGGCCTCGTCTGCTTTCACCTTTTCAGGCAGGGATTTTGAATGTGCTTTGCTGGTGGCTCTTCCTTGCTGGTGCAGGAAATTCTCTCTTCCTGCTGCTGGGGTGACTCATTCTTCTAGCCGGGGAATGACAAAAGCAAGTGATTTCCAAGTCCACTCTGCATTATGAGCACAGTCCCACCCAATCACTCATTTGGTGGCACAAAGAGAGAAATGGATAGAAGGCCCATATTAAGAAATTTCACTTCACCACAGTTTCTTTGAGGAGCTTTCTCTAGGGACCCTCTTTCCCCCTCTCTCAGCTTCATTGATTGATTCTGACCTGGTATCGATAATCTCATTTTACAAGTAAGGCAAGCATAGGTTGTCTCATTTGCTTAGTAAATGGTAAAGTACAGGTCATACCAGGCAAACTTGTTTCCAAAGGAAATGGGAAGTTTAGTACAAGTCTAGTGTCTGGGAACATTTGTATTTGCCAGACAAGAGAAAGAAGCTAATGGAGGAAGATCCCAAATAGCCACAAGGAAACAGGCAGCCCAGGAGTCAAGTGAGGAGCAGTCAAACAGAAGTCCCACCATGAGTGTGGGGTGAGCAGGTGCCACAACCCACAGAGGACAGGATCCCAGGAGCACAGGGCTCTGCTTGCTGTTTGTGCCAAATCCACTCCTCATCTTCATGACTCAGTAATCAGTCTAGATTCTTTTAATAAGAGAAATATTTACTCTCATCAAACATAAAGACAACACTGGCAATTTTTATTTGGGCGTCTGGAGGGAAGCTATAACTTGAAGGAAGGTTAGAAAGATTTAAAGGTTTACAGATTTAAGGATTCCTCCTGGGGATGAAGGATTCTTGGAATTTCAGACTGCGTGTGCTGTTTCTACAAAATGGCTTCAGATGCTTCGAATTGTGGGAAAGGATTTTACAATGTTTTGTCGGGAAGGACCATGGGTATGCTGCTTCCACAGGATGGCACACCTTTGTTTCCCTTGGATACTGATACGAGAAGGCCCGTCTCTAGAAGCCTTCCTAGCTAAACTCTGGCCCCACCCAGTGTTATAAGGGAATTGTTTTTTTTCCATGTCTGGTCAAGCAGCCTCCATTAGTTCTTCCCTACCTTGTCTCAAATCCATGGATTGACAAACACATACCAAGGACCTATGGGTCTCCTGTAGAGAGTGGGGGCTGCGGGACAGGCAGAGGAGAAATAGCCTGTGGCAACAGGATTAATTGGGAAATGCTTGATCTTTATAAAATGTTGTTTGGTTTGAGATGGCCCTTGTTTGCGGATTGTTCAGCATTTTTAATGCTGGAGAGCCGAGTGCGGTGTGGAGTAAGGTCTGCTGAGAGATGGGGAAGGCGATGTGTGGACCCTGAGGCAGCCGGGCTTTGTTTCTCTCTCTGAGGTAATAGCATGTCCCTTGTGAGTGTCTTTTCGAGCATTAGCAGCCGCGCCCTTAAGATAGAAAGGTAAGACAGGACAGTAAGTGGAGTAAAGATTTAATAAGGGAAGTATGCTGCAGTCACGAAGTGAATCCCCTCACACGTTGAGGAAGACCCCATCAAAGGGCATGGCATTGGATTTTATAGGGGTTAGGTGGCGGGACCCCCTTGACTTGCCTCCGTCCTTATTCTGCCTTCCTATTGGCCCCTATTCTTGAATCCTGATTGGTCTTTGTGTGTTAGGCTGGCCTGTATAGAGAAAGAAAATGAGTTATCTATGTAAGAAAGAACTTGATATCAGGAAGCAATCTTATATCAAGGGTGTTATATAACTTCCTAGAGGCTGTGTTTACATCTTACTGTCAGTCTAACGGTGCTTAAAGGCCACAAAGCATGGAGAGTGGATGGAGGACATGAGGAATGGACTGAGTCGCACTCAGTATTTCCGCTGTGGGCTGTGGAGGCCCCCTCCCGGGGAGGTAGTGCAACCCTTCCTGGGACAGCCACAGATCGCCAAAAGGGGCATGCTCCCCAAGAGACCTGTGGTCTGTTGAGGTCCTTGGCCACAGGGCGCGATGGTCATGGACTTAATTTACTTTTATATCTTGTTTTAGATAAAGCAAGGATACTGAAGGATTTGAAAATTCCTGGCTTTTCCTTGGGGAGTTTGAAGCCCACCCACTTTTCCCCTCCACCCCCCCCCCCCAAAAAAAAGAAAAAAAGCCTTTTTTGGTAATATGTTTGGGTAATGTATCAATTAGGAGATAATGAGGCTGGCCAAGCTGACTAGAGAAAGAGAGAGTGCTAGGCTCCCCCAAAACACCATTTTTCTTTCTCTTTTAAAGCATTTTAGTGGGGGCTTGTATAACTCTCATCATAATCCATACATCCACCCACAGTGCCAGACACATTTGTACATTTGTTGCCATCATCATTTTCAAAAAACGTTCTTTCTACTTGAGCCCTTGGTATCAGCTTCTCATTTATTTCTCCTTCCTTCCCCACCCTCCCTTCCATATGAACCCTTGATAATATAAATTATTATTTTGTCATGCCTTTCACTGACTAGTGTCTCCTTCACCCTCTTTTCTGGTGTCCTTCCCCTGGGAGAGGGAAAAACACCATTTTTCACCATGATAAGGTAATACCAGATTCTTCATCTTCTGGCTAGATCTGGCTCGATCCTGGAGGCTAGAGGACTTTCACTAGAACATTTTCTTCTCTTATTTTTAATGTGAAGTGACCTGTTACCTACAATTTGAAATCTTTCCCTAGCCGACATCTGTTAGGTATGGTTAGGATAAGATGGTTTTCTTTATCTGTGAGGCTGGATTTCTTCGGTATTTCTCTGTCTTGATGTTGCAAACCAGGTTGCTGTTTCTTTGAGCTCATTCTGAAGTTAAAAATGTTTCCTGTTTTCTGCCCAGTATTGAGACTGTTGTGAGTCTGAAGTGGAGAAGAGAACATTGTGTTTAACTGTGTCAAAAGGGATTTTGTAGACTGTCTTCTTGAGTATAGGGAAAAGCACTGGAGTCTCCTTAAGTTCTGAAAAAACGTGGCCGTGCCCCTTTTCCCACTCTGCCTTATTAGCATAGTCCTGTAGGCCTGTTGTTTTGCATTGGGATTTGACTGTATCTCTCTAAATCACCCTTGCCTACCATCGCAGGTCCCTGAGAGGAAAACAAAACAAAACAGACATATTGCCATTAAGTTGATTCCTACTGGGCTGCTCTTCCAGACAGGATAGAAGTGCTCCTTTGGATTTCTGAAGCCTCATCTTTCTCCCACGGAGTGGCGGGTGGAGTCAAACTGTGACTCGCTGCCCATTGTGTAAAAGGCATGTTGTTTTTCCCTCAGGAGCCCTGGTTGTGTAGTTGAGAAAGCATTGGGCTGCTGCTGTTACAAGGTCAAGTTTAAACCCACCAGCTACTCCTTGGGGCAAAAATGAAACTAACTGCTCCCATAAAGATTAAAGTTCCCCAGATAAAGTCATGATGAGTGAGAATTAACTTGATGTCAGTGGATTGAGGTTTTGGATTGGTTTGGCGTTTCACTCTGGGAAGTCTCTACATAAGAAGAGAAGTGCGATTTTGGCCAGGTGGCAGATGACAGACAGTCCTCGCGGATGCCCGAAGTGGGCCATGTTCTGCACCTGCCTGCCCGAGTTCCTTAAAAGGCTATAATAATCCAGCAGAGCCAACAAGAGTCGGAGCAGAGATTAAGTTTTTAGTGTGCTCCAGGCTTCTCAGCAAGCATAAGCCCCTTGAGGAAAGCTGACCCAAGACTTCCTGCCGCATGAACAGGGAGGAGGACATCTGCCACCAAAGAGCCGCAGAGGTAGCCTCCAGTCCTTGTCTCTCTTGGTTCTTGCCTGACAGACCCCTTGGCAACCAAGGTCCTTCCCACATAATGACCCTTCTATTCATGATCCTTTTGCAGCATCCCAGAAATTGTCAGCCCCTACTTGCATGAGGACACCAAGGCAGTGGTTTTGGCTTCTGCTTGTTCAGTATAACACTAAACAAGGGATTTGTAAATAATGAAATCCAATCCTTGCCATTTTTGCCTGCAGCCTGGAATTGTGTCGCCATTTAAACGAGTATTCCTAAAAGGTGAAAAAAGTAGAGATAAGAAAGCCCATGAGAAGGTGACAGAGAGGCGCCCCCTGCATACTGTGGTGCTGTCATTGCCCGACCGAGTCGAACCAGACATACTGCTGAACGACTATATTGAAAAAGAAGTAAAGGTAAGTGGTCACAGGCAGCCTGAAAAAAGATAATGCCTTTTATCCACCAGATGCTTTGAAGTTTATAAACCCCTCCCACCTAAGTATTTCCATGGACTATCCCACTTGTCATCCTGCCTAGGGAACAGATTTAATAACTGGAAGTAATAAAACTCAGACCCATGTCTTCTGGTTTTTTCAGCAGTAGCTTACCGCCTTTATTCTCTTAAAGTCTCTACCATGTGCTCAGATGTGTGCTGCTCTATTCAAAGGGGTTCATAAACTGGGAGAAACACTCAGGGTAACTTCTGTACAAAAGTAAATGTTATTTGATCAAGGTTCTGGAGTTATGGGTGCCACAAGTTAGAATACAGATCTCCTGAATTCACACTTGTTTCTGAAGTCTGTTGTCGATTCTGATGTCTGTGCTAGAAGACTTGTGGTCAAACCCGACACATAAAATGCATGTGTTTATTCTTATTTCTTTCCCAAACACATGAAAATCAAGGAGATGAGTAAAACCACAAGGTCAGAAAACATAGATGAGAAAACAAAAAAGGTAACAGTCGATGAGTGATGTTTGTCAGCTTGGAAGAAGGCAACAAATGAACATGATATTGCCAAAATGAAGTAAAAAAACTGCCCTGCGCCTCTTCAGAGGGTGACTCAAGATAGAGGCCTGGGCTGATACAGTCTTCCCCCTCTCACTTGGCCCGATCAGGTAATTAACCTTTAGGAGTCTTCTCTGTAGAGAAGTTGAACCAGGAAGACCT
>PVJH01020357.1:0-40862 GCA_004026705.1 Nesogale talazaci | reverse complement strand
TTGATTTGATGGCATGAGTTATTTTTTTTTTAAAGTCAGTACCTATTAGCATGATACCAGCCATTTATCAAGTTTATAGCAGTGCACTGTGAGGACCCCCAGTAGCGTATGGGTGATGAGATGGGGGGCTGATATCCGCAAGGGCGGTCATTCAGAAGCACCAACCACTTCTCCGGAAGAAGACGGGCTTCTGCTCTCAGAAAGGGCTCCAGAGTTGGAACCGCACAGGGCAGGGGTTCCTCGGCCCTCCACGGTGACGATGAGTCAGCCTCGGCTCAATGGAAGTGAGTTGAAAAATTTTATTATGAATAATGAATGGTTTATTGATTAGTTTTTTGGCTCTGAAGGAGATGAGAGATTAAGAGCTAGGATTCGGGGCTGGAGTTGCAGGTGTGCAGGTCATGCGAGATTCTGCTTTGAGGTGTGTATTACCAAAGAGCTCAAAAAAGGGACCCACACACTCTTAGACTGAGTGCCCCACTTGTTACAGTTCCAGTGTTACCACTCTCCAACGGTGTTTTTAGGGCAATTGTTATTTCTGTAGACCCATTTCCTTATCAATAGCGATGGAACTGATTCCGCATTGTCAAAAACGTGATTCTCTAAGTGAAATAACATTGCCAAATGCTTGGCAAATCACTGCTGTGCAGTCATTGTTAACCTCACAACCCTAAAGGGTTTCTGGCCCAGGTTTCAGCAGTGTCCTCCTGGTGCTGTCCTTCGTGAAACTGATCAGATGCTGACATTATGTTGTGTAATGGACTCACTGCTTTAAATCTGCCCCCCCCCACCCCCCAGTCAACAATACCTCTTTTGGCTCTCTGTTGTCCTACAAAGGAGTTCTGGTGATGCAGTGGTTAAGCACTGGATTGCTATCCACAGATCAGAATTCAAATTCACCAATGGCTCTGGGGGAGAAAGATGAGATGATTTGCCTTTGTAAACAATTTAGAGTCTAGAAAACTATTCTGGACAGTTATACTCTGCCCTATAGAGGTGCTTTAAAATGGAGCCAACTCCCTGGTGAAAGGTACATTGCCCTGCAACTATAGCTGTTTCTCTCAACCTCTACGAGCAATCTTGCCCAACCAAATAAGCCAAACCTAGTGCCATTGAGTTGACTTATAGTGAGGTTTTCCAGGGATTGCTGGGCTCTGAATCTTTCATGGGAGCAGACAGCCCCCCCTTTCTCCTGAAGAGTGACAGGTGGTAACCACCAACTTTGCAGTTAGCACCTCAGTGCTTATGCAGGAGGGCTGCCAGGACGTCTAATACAGCTAAAACCAAACTCACTGCCATCAACTAGAACAGACTCTTAGCGACTCTGTTGGAAAGGGTAGAACTGCCCTTGTCAGTTTCTGAGACAATTACTTTTTATCGGAGTAGAAAGCTTCATCTTTCTCCCCTGGAGCAACTGGTGGTTTTGAACTTTGGACCTTAAGATTAGCAGCCTAATGTGTAGCCGTGTCACCAGAACACCACATTCATACCTTCCAACTACCTAAGAGGTCTGAAGTGTCCCTTTTAAAACAGGTGACCTCTGCCTGCTTCTTGAACAAGATCTCCTTACCTCTTGTGATGTGATTGGACATCTCCTGGTTGCTCCCTGCTTCTCCCTACAGCATTGCTCTGAAGCAGTGGTTCTCAACCTTTGTCACATCTCCAGTCTTTCTTACAGTTCTTCATGCTGTGGTGACTCCCTCCACCCCCAAGCATAAAATTATTTTCATTGCTGCTTCATCACTGTAACATTGCTACTCTTAAGAATCGAATGATCCCTCTGAAAGGGTCACTTGACCCGCAAAGGGGTTGTGATCCACAGGTTGAAAACCGCTGCTCTAACGCCTCTCTGTACTCCCATCCCACCTTTCTGTAATCCCATTTCTCCATCTTATTGTCTGCATAGTGCTTATTAAGACTTGAAAGTTCCTCATTTCTGGGTTTGCATATTTACAGTTGTCTCCCCTCAGCTATCTTGTAAAGACAGGGGAAGTCTGTCTTGTTCAATTGCGTTGCCCAGTGATTGTAATGCTGCTTAGCATGATCTATAGTTCATTGAAGGAAACCTCCTGCTGCTGCAAGATGCGTGTTATTCCTTCTGTTGGAGGAAGCCATTGTTGTTTTAGGTACCACAAAAAGGCAAAATGCTCCCATTTAAACTTGCCTTCAAGTTAGTTTCTACTCAGTAACCCTAAATGTGTCAGAGAAGAACTTGGCTTCACAGAGTGTGTGTATATTTGTCTTGAATCTTTAATAAGAAAGAAATATATATGCTATCAAGCTCAAGGACCCTCTTATGCTCCGTGTGTCACAGGGTAGAGGGACAAAGATGCATAGGACAGGCAGGCAGCCAACACACAAAGGACAAGAACAGAGTTAAAAAGATCACAGAGTAGAAAGGGGGACCAGCTTAAGTCTTGATTACTCATTGTTCCGGTTTTGGGTTAATTCCGTGATGGATGGAGAGGAGCCTTCTGGACTCGGGGCACGGCAGGAAGTCTTCTACCATGGCCACCTGTGCAGCATGTGGTGTATCTTCCTCTGAAAATCTTAATCCCACTCATACCTCTCCATGGGCCCTCTGGGGACCTTGGCCAGATGCTAGCTCTGGGCTGCTGCCAGAAGTGCCTCCCACCCCAGTTGGGAATCATTGGTGCCAAGAAGTTGGGATTGAACTCTGCTGGGTAGATGCAGACCTCCCAAAGAGTTTTCAAAGGCCGATTGCTGAGCCTGCTACCCCACTGCCCTTCCTCCCCTCCCCAGTTTTTCCAGAACTGGATTGCTTGGTTTTTCTTCTGAGGCACTTCTGGGTGGATTCAAGGTTCCAACATGTAAGTTATTAGGTTAGCACATTAAACATTAGCACCTCCCAGGAAATCCATCTATGCAGGCTGCTTCCATTCCTACCTAGAGTTTTTAAGTTATATTTATTTACATGACTCCTTGATAACGAGGCATAGATTCTTTTCATCTGTACATGTGGGAAGAAAAACAGAAGTAAAATAAACAAAGAAAGATAGTTCCATCACTTCTTCCCACGTGCATCACTTCTTCCCACGTGCTTTGTCACACTACATGGTCTTCTGTGCCATCAAGAGCATTGGCATTGTGGCATTTAAAAGCACTTGGCTAATGTCTCTCAATATTTTCATCTAAGTGGCTCACACCTATTCTGCAAGTTCTGCTAGTGCTTCCTTCTTGCTCTTACCACGAAGATGTCAAGGAAAGATTTGCAGACAATAAACAGGATTCCATTTCTTCCCTCGAGTGAGCTTTCAATAGCTTGTCAACTGAAACAGCAAAGGGTTGCCATTGTCCAATGACACCCCCAGCATAAGCAGGCTAATCATACTTAGGCATTAACCACAACAACAGCAACAACAAACCCCTTGCCATGAAGTTCATTCCCTCAGAGGGACTCTATAGGACAGAGCAGAACTGGCTCCCAGGGATCCCAGGGCTGCACGCTATGGCAGCCCACTGCTCCACCTTCTCCTTGGGGACAGCTGGGAGGTTCAAACTGCCCCCGTCCAGTGAGCAGCCAAACCTTCACTCTGCCACCTGGGTTCCTTCAGCAGTGACACTTATATCCAAATCAATGCCGCCACCTGGCTGGCAGAGATTATAATACACTACAGGTTATAACCCCATTCAGAAATGTTAACATTAACCCCTCAAGGACAGAGAAAATTTAAATCCTCTAGTAGGCAGTCTGTAGATATTTGCTCGATGAATGAATATGTAAGTGGAACATTGTTACTGCTGTAGCTACACATAGTGTGAAAGACATAATTTATGAAAGGAATGTAATTTATGAAGGAATTGTTTCCCAGGCCATTACATTCTAGAACCACTAATCAATTCTTGATGATGATTAGAATTTAGCCTGGAGCGGTTTTTAAATTTGAATGCATTTCTTTTCATTTCTAATTTTACTTAGGACTCCTTTATATTGTAGAGATTGCCTGTAGTGTACTTTAAATTACCTGTGTTTTTTTTTAAGATACAAGTATTATTCAGATTTTTCAATAGAGTCTGCTGAATGTTTTGAATAAGAAATTTCAGGCATTAGGCTCATACAAGTTAATTTTTCTTAACCATGAGAGGGCAGTCTTGTTTAACTTATCACATTCTCCCCCAAACCTGCGGGGCAGCCACTTTCTGACAGAATGATTCACTGGAGGGGGAGGCAGGCTTCAGGAACCCTGACCAGCTGTGTTTTCTGGGGTGTTTTACTGCTAAGGTGAGCTGCTCAGCAGGGAAGCACACGGATGCTTCTCAGTGTTTTCTTTCCTGGGAGTCTCACGCTGGCAGGGAAGCCTACCATGCCGAATTTAGCAGCACAGTTAGGGGGTCTCCAGGAACTGGCTGCTTGGCTGGCTGTGAGTGAGGAATTGGAGGGCTGTAGGAGGGGTTGACTTCATAAAGATTGTGTTTGGTTAAGAATTAGATTGCTAGCTGAAAGGTCATTAATTAGAACCCACCAGTTGTTCCGTGGAAGACAGTTAAGGCAGCTTCTTTAATGATTCATAGCCTTGGGAACCCCATGGGGCAACTGTCCTGCAGGGGTCCTGTGAACTGAGATCCTCTGCACATGAGTGGGTTTGGTTTGAGGTGTTTGATATGTGAACCGTGAGTTGACGGATACATCTTAGAGTTGTGCACACTGGAAACCTGCAAATCGTGTGTAGTTATGAAAGGTTTGACGTTGAAGGGAAGAGACTATCACGCCTTATTTTCATGTCCTTCCCCTCCGGTTCCCCGAGTGGTTTTGCAGTGCCCACCTGTAGGTCATCATCAATAATTAACATGGATGATCAGGGAGACCTGAGGGGGGTAGAGCTTTCTATTTTTACAATTCCTATTGAAGGACTAATTGGGTTCTTGTTTGGGTTTTCTTTGTTGTTGTTTGTTTTTGGCAACAGGAGGGATGACTCGGTTTATTATTTTCAACTTGACCATATCATTCCCACACCAGGCTCTAACAGCACTAGGACTTGCCACCTCCCACCCCCACACCAGTCACACCGCAGAGGGATGAGAGGGCGAAACACATCAGAGTGCTTAGGAAAAACCAGGGTTAGACAGTCATCAAACAAGGAGGGTCAAGGCATGTCCAACTCTACCTTGGGGCTCTTGGCTTAGGCCACTGTGCAGTTAGAATCTCCCTTCTCCCTGCTGAGACTGGAGGAGCTCAGACATGGCCTTATGCCACCTTGTCAGTCATGGAGACTGACGTGCCTGGGGTCCTTTAGTCTTTGGACTAAGTGTTTCTAAGCCTCTTTGCTTTTCTCACACTTTTTTTTTTAGTTTTTTTTTTAGGTATCACTCCCCTCTGGTGGTGGGAGTAGGAGGCCCAGCCCCACTGCTGGAATTGAACCTCCATCCCAGTGGGCCGCAGTCCTGCGCACAACCATTACGCCACTGGGGCTCAGCCCTCTCACACATTTTTTAAGCGCCGCCCCCCCACCCCACAGGGAGACCAAGAGTTGTACCTTAGATAATAAATGTTCAGGAGCTTTTGAAACTTCACTTGCTATTCATCAAAATAAGATGTAGAGACTTCAAAGGTAAAAATATGCTTCGCAGACAACAGATGCATGTATGGGTTGTGTTAAGACTTGTATGAGCCCCCAATGAAATAATTTTTAAAAAAAGATGTAGATTATCATCTTTGTGGACTCTGTTGTGCCAGTTAACCTAGGTATCCACAAGACCATGGTCCTAAGCTCCCGAATCCAGCCATGCATTCTGTCAAGGTGTTTGTTTATGTCTAAGACATTTTCATGATTTGCTCTCTAGTAAGCTACACCATGTTCACACACATTTGCAGCAAAGTTAAGTAAACATATGCAAATATCCTCTCTCAAACATTCATGCTCAAGTATATGTGCGTGTGTGTGCTCCCAGTCTCCTGCCCACGCCCAGTAAACCTGTGCACCTCTCCATTCTCTGCTGCACTCCTCTCTGTGGCTTCCCTTGGCAACAACGTTTTTTCCTGACTTTCTATTATTGTATATTGCCTTCCCCTTCATCCAATTAGCACATGTCTACCCTACACCAATAATTGACCTTCCCTCCCTTGAAACCCCGGGTAAACATCCAAGAAAATATCTTTTAGTGTATAAACCTTCTGCGGACTCTTTTCAATGGTGTTCTCTCACTTCACTTCCCTTTTTGTGATGGATTTATTTCACTCAGTATTCTATCATCCAGATTTATTCATGTTATGAAGTGTTTCACAGATTTAACTTCATTGTTAATATTGTGTGCTATTTCATTGTGTGTATGTTTTGTAGTTACTGATGGAACATTTAGGTTGTTTCCTTCATTTTTCTATTATGAATAGTGTTGGGTCTAATATTTGTGTGCATAGAGCTTTGTTACATGGACCTTACTTATCTAGGATATTTACCAAGTAGAGAGATTGATGGGTCATAGGGTATCTCTATTTCCAACTTTTTAAGGAAGTGTTCTACTATTTTCCATAATAGCTGCACCATTTGACAAGTCCCATCTCTGTACCCTGGCTACCACTTGTCTTCTGTTTTTTTTTTTTAACTTTGCTATTGTTGTTTTGATTTGTACAACCCAAGAGCCTAATGATCACGGCCATTTCTTCGTATGCGTTCATTGGCTGAAATGTCTATCAGTGCCCCATATGCCTGTTTATCTAATTGGATTATTTGTCCTTCTCCTGTTCAGGTGCTAACATTTTCTATGCATTTTGTGTATAAGTCCCTTGTCTGGTGTGTGACTGCCAAAACAAATAAAACACTTTTCCCAATGTCTGGGGTATCTTTTTGAGTCTTGTACCTACTTTTTCATGGTTGACTTTTATACTTCCAGGTTCTTCATTTAGGTAGGTTTTTTATCTACCTTGAAGTTTTTTATTGGTGTTTTTGTAATATCATGTAAGGTATGGGTCTAGTTTCATTTCTCAGCATATGCATGTCCAATTTTGCCAACGTCATTTGCTAATGACATATTATGACAACAGTCACTCATTCATTCTAAAAACACATAATGAGGCCACTAAGTGTGCCAGCCATTGTTCTAGGAGTTAGTCATAGGGGAACAAGATAAAATCCTTTGCTCAAAATACAATCCAGTAAGGAAAAACTTATATAACTCAGCAGACAAAGCTAATTCTTTGCATAAAAATGGAAAAAATCACTTTGCATCAATTTTTTGAACTCAGGGATTGAGTTCATAGTTTTTTTCATTGACTTCTTTCTATTAAAGGATCAACTTCAAAATAGTGGAGCTAGAAATCAGAGTAGCTCATATTAGCTTTAGCCACAAGTCACAAAATAAATGTGCTGCCTTATTGCTTATGAAAAACCCTAATGAAGAGCATTATTTGCATTCTAGAACTACATTAAAATGCTTTTTTGGATTGTCTATGCTTCATATTTCTATTTCAGAGGCTCCAAATATGATTACAGATGCATTCCAATCCATGGGAACAGTAACAGTTCTTCAAAAGGAACTGTGGGATTTATATGTTTTATCCACAACAAAGTCATCTATATCCATATAAGTTTGTACACACACACACACACACACACACAATACTTGATTATATACCGGCCCAAATATCAGCTGAGGCACCTCATTTTGCCACAAAAACTGCATTAAAAAGTGTGCTGAAAAACTCAGCTTATTCACTGAGTATATGTGGCAATTGTTTAGTCATATATGAACATTTATTCCATGTATTCAGTACATGGGGAACCAAATCCAAACCCAAACGAATCTCACCGTACCCAGAGCAGTCCTCTAGAACAGAGGAGAACTGACTGCACACAGCGTTTCCAAGGCGGCCAGTCTTCCCAGAAACAAAGTGGTGTGTTTCTATCGCATGGAGCTGCTGCTTGGTTTGAATTACTAAGCTTTTCATTCACAGCCAAATGCTGGGCCACAGCTCCACTAGGGCTTCTTATGTGGAAACCAACAACTCTCCAGCTTCCTTGAAGCCTTAAGCCTTGGAATACCTGCTATATCCCTCCCCCTCCTTAGAAAACCCTTTTAGCCCACTTTCTTTCCATGCATTTCTTTTTCACTTTGGCCATGTACCAGAGAAAGAGGTTGACAGACATTTTATGCATAGGGCCCAATGTTAAATACTTTAGGTTTTGTGGGAAACTGCTCGACCCCAGCTTGACATTAAAGTATGAGAGCAGTAAGAACAAAAGAAAACAAATAGAAAGATCTATTGCCTTCAAGTTGACTTGGATTCATGGCGACCCTATGGAACCGAGGAGGGTTTCCAAGGTGTTCCATCTCTATAGAAGCAGACTGCCATGTCTTTCTCTTCTGGAACAAGTGGGCTGTTTCAGCTGCTGACCTTCTACTTAGTGTCTGCCCATGTAGCCATTATACTATGAGGGCTCCAGAAAGAACCTTAGGCACAGTGGTTCTCCATCTTCCTCATGCTGCAACCCTTTCATATAGTTTCTCATGTGGTGATGACACCCTTCTCCTCAAGCATAAGACTATTTTAGTTGCTACTTCATAACGGAAATTTTGCTATAAATTGGATTACCCCTGTGAAAGAGTAGTTAGACTACCAAAAGGGTTGCAACCCACAGAGAATGCTGTCTCGCCAGTACATAAATCAATGTGCATGTTTGAATTCTAATAAAACTTTTCATAAAAAGCAGATGGCAGACTGGATTTGACCATACATTAAGCTATATTTTGCTAACTACTACGTAATCTGACTTTACCATATTAGCTCATTGGCTTAGAAGTGGTTACTTGCAATATTAGGGTAGAAAACCTGGCGGTGTAGTGGTTTTGCTTTAGGCTGAGATCCACATCGTCAGTGGTTTAAAGCCTCCAGCAGCTGCTAGAGAGAGAAAGAAGGGCTTTCTACTCTCATACACATAACTGTCTTGAAAACTCATGGGGGTGGGGGTCCTCTATTAGCCAGCACAGACTTGGTGGCAGTGAGTTTTGGAGCTGATCTAAAGAGGAGCAGTAGACTTAGTATGAATGAGGTATGCGGGGCTTTGTGTCAATCAGTGTCAATAGCAGGATAGTAGATACAGAGCAAGCTAGCACTCTGCAGTAGGTTTACCTACAGTAGGAGCCAAGAATGATCAGTAGCTGGCAGTCAACAAAACCTACAAAAAGGGATATTCACAGAGAAGGTGAGGTGACTTAGACAATCCAAGAAGACTGACATTTGTGGGGTTTGTCAAACTCCTAAACTGAAGACCTGACACCACAGCATGCCTTGGGAATCGTGGTGCATGCTGAAAAATCCTGCAGTGATTAAATTTCATTCTGGCCTCTGCTGTCCCAGGGTTCTTGTGGGATTTCTATATTCTTGTTTCCCTGTGTAGCCTCACAGCTAATTCCCTTTGCTAGAAAGAACCTCCGTGAATCTCTTATTTCTGAGCCCAGCTCATACTGCCTGAAGGGTGAGAACCAGTGTTGACTATAAAACCTTAAGCATCTGTGATTTATGTATCAATAAAATATTAATTACCAACTATTGGTCATGTACAGAGTTTTCTCAGCTAAATATTCATTTTATGCACCCAGTCTGGTCATTGGGTGCATCCTATAGACCTAAGTGGTTTCTCCCTTGAAAATGCACATTTTCTCTGGGGCATTTGGTAAGCAACAAGCCAGGCTGTATCCCCTTCAGGTCCTTGGCGCTGCTCAGTGAGGCATTAGGGCTCCATATGGTGAAAATTACTCCATGACAAGTCTAGTTTATTCCAGTTGTTGCCTCTGTTGAGGATCATGGGGAAAACCTTTTTCATATTTCTCACCCGAGTGCAGTGAAGGATTTGGGGCTGCCTGGAAGCAGGTCTAAAGGAACGTTACATTATTAATCAATACACTTTTATGTCCAGTTATCTCTGGCCAGAGATGAGTCCTTCACATAGCTCTTAACAGTCCCTGTGACTTAATTGAGCCCTTGTCATCTCTGACAATGTTTTATGCTTCCCTTCTCTGGCTGCCATTCTTAAAATAACATTTTGGAAGAAATTTCTGTCTTTTTCTTCTGTAGTATAGGAAAGGAGCTGCAATTTTATAGCTATTCAGGAGAAAAAGGTCTTTTGTGTGTGTGTGTGTGTGTGTGTGTGTGTAAAAGTTGGATTCCAGAATCCTTTCATATACCTCCTTTCACAGCCTTTCTGAGAATATATTATTTCTATGATTTGTTTTGATCATTTAATAAAACTCATCGAGTCAATTAACAACATAAGACCTTCACATCAAATATGGCACCATGCTTTTGGACACCGTCTTTCTCCTAAATCTAGGAAGACATAGGATCTCGTAAGGAATTGCAGATTACAGATTAGGGAAAGGAAAACAGACACCCCTAATATTTAACATTTTACTAGGGACTAGTCTGATATACATACCAAGAGTTACAAACTTTCTATGTATTGTATGTTGTGGTACAGCATGTCAATTACTAGCTAAGACCTCTAAGTAAGCAATACATATATTGGATTGCAGTGTGTGCAATCCCAACACTGTTTCTTCCAGTCACATTTGGAATGTCCATAAGCCCAGATTCCAGAACACCGAAGAAACGTCCTGTGCACAGAGCATGGACATCAGGTCAGGAAATCCAGGGATGTGCACAGGATCCTTTGGGGCAATGGCTACTCTGATTTCACCTCTGCCCTTGGCTTTTGGAAATGTAACCTTTGGAGATTTCCCAAGTCATTAATGGGTATTGACTTCATCTGAGAAGTTGCTGTGCACTAGGGATGGCCAAAGAGCCCACCTCATAACTACTAATGAGCATGTGGACTGAAGGAAGAAAAGCCCTAGAAAAAGGGGATCAAGGACCTTTTCCATTCTGAGAGCTGTCCTCCTTGGTGAAGGCAGAGACATGCTTTCCTTGGGAGCTTGAAGGCTCAGTTTGGGGGACCCTTATGGATCTTGTCTACGTACCCCTTCCTTTTACTGCTGAGTTGTCCTCTTACTCTAGGAAAACAAACAACCAAAAGTATAGCCCATGGGTTCTGTAAGGGGTTTTAGTGAATTGTCAAACTCAGCAGAGAAAAAGAGTACAGTGCTTTGGGGTAGAGAAGATGGGTTTGGCTTGTTGGTCAGAGATAGTGGGCAAGTGGAGATTGGGTGAAGGTCTAGATCTTGAGGCTTAGCTGCCTGGTGGGGCCTTTGCAGAGAAAACCAAGTAAAACCCCTACTATCCAATTGATTCCCTCTCATAGAGACCCAGTGTCAGGATTCCAAGACAGCCTTATCTGTCTCCCACAGCTGCCTGTGAGCTTGAACATGACCTTGAGGTTAGAATCCCAACACATTCCCCATTATGCTTCTGGACTATTTTATCACAGAAACCCTTTAGGTTTTCATCTTTCCTTAAGAAAAAAAAATTCTCCTGAGGATAATGTTTTCAGTTACAAGCCAGTCAGTCAAAGTGATGTATTGAAACCCACTGGGTAGCAGTCCTTTATTAAGCATGTTTATAGTGAGGTTTCAGGTAAGAACCAAGCAAACAAACACTTCAGGCACAGTGCAGGCAGAGCTGGCCAGTGATCTGCTGTACATGCATGTTTTCCATGAAGCTTGTCTTTTCTTCACAGAAAGCTGTGTACCATGCTGATCACAGGGCTGTTGCCTATCCTAATTAATTTTTGTGCTCTCTGTTGGGTTTTAATTACAGAACTATTAATCCATGGGAAAAGTTGACAGATGTTGTAGAATGGTCGTAGCAAATTAATAGACAGGTGCTGGGTAGAAAGTCCTGAAGATTCTTCAGTAATTGACTTACAGACATATTGCTGCTTGGGGGTGAGGAACACAACACCGAATATTTTTTAGTTACCTGAAGTAGTATTTTTGGAAGGTAGAGAATAGAGGTGCAAAGCAAAACAAAACAAAACAACCCCTGTTTGGACTTGTGTTTTCTATTGGGGGAGGACCTCGGTTTCTATGAGGAGGAGGGGGTGAGGATAATATTAGATCAATTCACCTGGAAAGAATTGAGAAAAATCTTTTGTAATGATATAAACTTAATGGAAGTAAGCGTAAACAGACACCTATTTTTGGCAAGGGTTGTCCTCAAACATTGGTAGGAAATCTAGAGCAAGAGGAACTAGGGAATTTTCCTTTTGCTTTGGTATAGCGTTTACAGCCAACATTGAAGAAATGGCCAAGTTATTTCTTTGCCTTTATTTTCAGTCTTGGAACCTCATCTGCTATTGAGAGACTAAGACTCACCTAGGCAGCTGAACAGAAGTCCTTTTGTCCCAATGCAGAGATGTCCCTGCCAGCATTGCGCCAGCCTAGCCTGGGAGGAAATGGACAACAAAGTGACAGAGTTGGTCAGCTGACAGGCACGGTCTTCCCGTTGAGAAGTAGTCCTTGGAAGTATCTTGTCCCTCAGGGAAATGTGTAGCAGGGGCAAAACCATTGCTCATGAGGTGACATCTTCAATAAACTTTAAAGCCTCTAACCATAGACAAGTGTTGACAGGGGATGAAGGGAAATATGCTATCCTAAAAGAAAGGAGAAAGAAGTATGTATGTCTATTGGGGAGGGTGGGGTGGTATAGGAATAGGCTAAATTATTGGGATGTTAGATGAATTATAGTAGGTACAAGATAAAAGGAAAAATTAAAAACTTCTACAACTCCAAAGAAAAACCTAGATGTTTGGTAGCAGAGGGGTTATTCAAAGGACAAGGTCAGCAGTTTGAAAACACCAGTGGTTCCATGGGAGCAAGGTGAGGCCTTCTGCTCCCATAAAGAATTAGTCTCAGAACCCTACAGGGACAGCTCTACTCTGGATCACCAGAGGTTGCAATTGACTTGATGGCAGTGAGTTTCATTTTGGCATTTTTGAGAGTCAAGTATGTCTTCAAGTCAATGTTCCTGCCCCCTTGAAGATTGAAGTGTCTTCCTCATGACCATCACACCTTCTTAAAAGGAGCAAAATAAGCTGAGCCCTGGTAGCATAGTGGTTGTGTGTGAGACTGCGGCCCATGGGGTTGATGGTTCAAATCCAGCAGCAGCTCTCCAGGAGCAAGGCTGAGCCTCCTACTCCCACCAGAGGGCAGTGATGCCCCCTCAAACAAACAAACAAAAAGAATGTCTTATTTAAAGTAGTAATAGTAGTAAGACTGTGGAATAAGCAAAGGTAATGGGAAATTACTTTGATACATAAATGTAAAAATAATAAGTTTTGTTGGCGTTTAATGCTCCTTACTTTTTCTATTTAATTATTACCAAACTTCCTAATTATTCCCCAAAGATAGTATGCATTTATGAATCAGCATATTAACACTGACACTTGTTCATGGCCAGGGAATACAGTTTATCCTGTTATTATTGAACATTAGATATGGTCCTAAGAAAAATTGTTATCCAAAAAATTATTTTAAATGCTATAAATACATTGTTGTTTTTCACAACGTTCTTGAAATTTTGAGATTCCCCACCCCCCATAGGCACAGGGTTTAGTTATGAACCCTGATTATGCTTGAGCAAGGGAAACTGGTGGTTCAGTAAGTTAAGCATTGGGCTACTAACAGATGAACAGTTTGAAATCTTAGGAATAGAAAGGATATTTTCTGCATTCATAGAGATTTACAACCTTAGCAATCTACAGGACAAAGCATAGTTGTTTCTATGAGTCAGAAACTAATTGATGGCAGTGGACTTTATTTTTGGCTTTTTTCACTGGGCAGACCAAATGAAATAACTTCTTTCCTTTTAACCACTAACATCCTCATTAGTAGAGACTCTCTTACATATTTTTAATGGCTTGTTTTATCTATTGTTATTTGTAACTATGTTGTGAGCATGGTATCTCTCACACAATGTAGTTGCAATAGGTTAGCAAAGACATTTTAGTCATACAGTGTGGACAACATAATTTTTTTTCTCCCAACTGGCACTGCTAGTTCTTGTCTATTTCTTTAATACTTGCTTTTATAATGCAGGTAGTGTTCCTTGATTTTTCAATCCTGTTATGGCCAAATCATATGATAACAATAAATAGAAAGAAATCTGCCTATTTCAGAGTTGTGCTTTCTACAAATGGTTGCACATCAGAATTGCCTGGGGATCTGTACAAACTGTAGATAACCAGTGACACACCAATCAACAGAACCAGAATTTCCAGGTTTTTTTAAAAGTCATCCAGGATTGAAATGTTCAGTTAGGTTTGAAACCACTGTACAGAATCATCTCTATACAATTCTAGAAAAAACTCAGATGAGTAAAATCTTATTTCCTGTTAATATTCTTGCAACTAGTAGTTGTTCAATTAATATCTGTGCAGTGAATAGAATTGCTATTCTCCAGTTATATAGGAGTAGATAAACTCATTGAGAGACATCCTTAGAAGACACTGTTTATACCTAAGAGGACTGTGTTAGTCTGGGCACATTAGAGAAACATCCACAGAAACTCAAATGTATAAGAGAGAGTTTTATATAAATGGTAAATGCACATCAAGAAACCGTCTCAACTCAGTGCTGCCCAAGCTCACAAGTCCAACATTAGCTCATATGTCTGACACCAATCCACAGAGTCCTCCTCCATCTTAGAAGACATACACAATGATACCGATTGTAGGAGGAAAGCTTAATCAGTGACTGTGTAAGCATCTCAGCCCTGGCAGGGGTCTCCACACGGCTGCTCCAGCACCAGGGCTGCATTGGGGTAGATCCATTTGGCTTCTCCTTGGGGATGTCATACAGGAAGTGAGCCTTGCAAGCTGAAGCAGGGTAAACAGATGCCCTCTGGTCTGACCATCACAAAACAAGAGACCCAAGAAATGGAAAGGCAAGGCTTACCAATCCACTTTTTTTGCTGCCCTTCAATTGATCTCACATGTGTTTATCAACCAGGTTGGCACAATAAACTAACTATCTTAAGGACCATTCAAGGAATAAGTGTTTATTCAAAGAAAGGTGATCAAGGAAGGTTTCTCCAAAGCTTTTCATGAGCTGACGGATTGTAGACTATTTTAACAAAGATTGTCATATAAGGTTATTAATTGCTGTTGTTAATGAACTCTGACTTATGAAGACCTTATGTATAACATACAGGGGCATTGCTCATCCTGTGCCCTCTTTAAGAAGTCATGTAATTAATGTTTGGTAACCATATCCTCTTCCTTTACGACTTCTGCTTCTTCTGTATTTTCTTTCACGTTTTTCTCTGTAGGCAGGTATCCAACCACTCTCATATATTACATGAACACAGATGAGATAACAAAAACCCTAGGTATTTAGACACTACCTAATAGTAGTTGTTTTTCTGTGACTACTGTTGGAGATATTTCCACCTTACTTTTACAGCTTCCAGCAACCCTGATAATGCTGTCAGATGAGTGTTGAACAGCTAACTATGAGATTGGCAGTTCAAACTCAACAGCTCCCAGGAAGATTCAGAGTCTCATAAACTCCTAATAGCATTGTTGTGAGTCTTAACTCTTAACACATAGTGGGTTTGGCTTTTTGTTCGGTTTACTCTTTAGCTGACACCATTCAATTAGTCTGTAGCAAATTATACCACCAACCAGCAAAATTAACACCCCCACTACCCTGCAACGCAAAAGGAAACAACATAGTGGTTTTTGATGAGTAGTGACCCAATTGCAGAGTAGAACTCCTCTCCCTCACATATGCCCCAGCACAAATAGAGTTCTTGGGGCTGTAAGGCTTTATGGAAGCCAATGGTCACAGTTCTCTCCCAAGGGGCAGCTGGTGGGTTCTGCTAATCTCTGCGTTAGCAGCCAAGTGCTCCTCCACTGCACCACCATTCCCTCTTTTAGAAGCTCGTTCTTCTGTATCCTTCAATAAAACGTTGCTGACTCTCTGTCTTTCTGGAAGCTTCACAAGAATTCAAACAAAATTTAATCTCTTCTCTTTGCTCCCCAAAATAACTTGAACTGTGTTGTGGGATTTTATTTTAATAACCTAAATGTGCATTCATTTTCCCACATTGGTTACTGTTTGTACTCGTGCTGCCACACCCATTGCAGGTCGTCAGTAAATGTTATCATTTTCTGTGCATTGGTCACAACTGATCACATGTGGGGGTGCTGCCTGCTTCGTGAGTAGCAACATTCTCAAGGCATCACTGTCTCTAATACAGGCTCCTGGAATAAGCAAGCTTGCTTTGACCCAAATTGCCTTCCACATGCCTCCTATTTCTGACTCCCTTCACACAAAGAGTTCTCTATGTTTCCGTTTCTTCATTTTCTATTCTACACATCCTAAATGGTTTCTTTCCCACCGCTGCATGGAGACTTTCCTCACAATAGTTACCCATAATCTGTGATAATTCATTGGTCACCTTTGTTGCTATCTTATTCACTTCTTGGATGCATTCATAATAAGCTTCTACTCTTTTTCTAAAACATTTTGCCCACTTAATTCCATGATGACCATATTTGTATTTAGTTCCTTACTTTATTCCTATTCTGAGGATTACCTTTTTATCTTTTGGGGGATGCAATTTTCATTTTTATTAAACATTTTATTGGTAGCTCTTCAGCTTTTGTAATGATCCATAATTCAGTTAGATCAAGTATAATTTTATTATTGTTACCACCATGGGTTTCAAAACACTTTCTTTCTTCTTGAACTCTCTGATATCAGCTCCCCTCCCCTCCTGCCAGGAACATATATATATATATATATATATATATATATATATATACACATATATATATATATATATATTCCCTATCTTGCACTATCCAATGTATCTCTTCACCTACAATTCTAATTTTCATTGCTCTCAAATGGGGTTACACAATACATTCTCTGCTCAATAGATGCCTCAAGGCTGTGTCCTGAACTCTCTGCTTCTCCATCTAAAGATTTTCCTCAGGTATTCTGATTAATTCCACGTGTGCTTATATAATCTATATACAGATGCATCTGGGGGAAAAAAAGATGTGCCAATTTTCAGAACCCTCAGTTATTCTATCTGGCTGCCTAATTGACATATTGATGCCTATTAGGGATACCAAGTTTTTTCTTACTGTCCTCACGTCATTTTCAGCACATAGATATCATAAATGGCAGAGTACAACTGCTCCAGTGGGTCTCCCAGAGTGTAAACCTTTACGGGATTAGAGCCTCATCTTTCTCATCTGTAGCAGCTGGTACTTTTGAACTGAGGACCTACTGGATAGCAGTTCAGCTCATAGCTCACTGTGCAACCAGTGCCGCCTTCTCCTTCACTTATTTAAGTAATCCTACTCATAGTCTACCTCCCATATCACTCTGTTAGAATATTCTGCATCAAGCAAGTTCACCATCTGATATTTTTCTTCAATATTTTCTCATTTAAAATAAACTCCACGAGACCAGGGATCTTACCTGTCTTGTTTACCACATGGATTTAACAACAGAAAAAAAGTGCCTGACACTTAAAAAAAAAGCAATAGCTTAGTAATATATATATATGTATATATATATATATATATTCTTAAAATACTTGATACATGAGTAAAGCAAAGCCTGTGATAAGCACATCCAAAGTCATCTGGTGGTTAGCTTTTGTGGATCAGATTTAAGTGGCAGAAGAAATGGCCAAGAGATACCTCTTTGATATATTCTGCATTCCTGTGCAGAACCTTGGGTTTGTGCGGGTCTAATGCATTATTGTTCTGCATTAATGTTTCTTGCCTTTGGAGGTTTAAAAAAGTTTCTCAGAGAGAGGGTAGGAGAATCTTCTGCAAGATTGGGAGTGTAAGAGAAGAATTGTCCTTTTACTTAAAAGTAGAAGCAAGATAATTCAGTAAGGCTGCACTCCTCGATCTTCCTCAGCAAGTGCTTCAAGTCTTCCTCACTTCCAGCAAGCAAGGTCATGTCATCTGAATATTGCAGGTTGCTCATAAGTACAGTTGGAATAGAGTGCTCTTTTAAGGCAGGGGTGGCAAGACTTTGTCCTCCAGACTTTGGACATGGGGACAGGAAAGACTAGTCCCTGGAGAAGGACATCTGGTTTGGTGACATAGAGGGGCAGCAAAAAAGAGGAAGGTCTTCCAGGAGATGGATTGACACTGTGGCGGCAACCCTGGATGCCAGCAGAAGCAGTTGCGAGGATGGCTCATGACTGGGCAGTGTTTCATCATGTTGTGTCTACGTTCCCTGTGGGTGGGAACCTAACCGATGACGCCTAACAACAATGACAACAACAGTATTATGAGAACAATTAAAAAGCAAGTCAGTATTATATCGCAAGTTTGGGAACCGCATTTCTCCAGTAGTTCCCTTTTCTTCATCTTTTTGGTGGCTCTTCTCTACATTGTACGTATTACATATGGAACTTATATCTTAATGCTTTTGTTTACCATTCTCAAGTAAATATAAGCTTAATGTTTTTCACCAAATTATTCATACTGCTTTATTAAAGAGGGAATTAGTGTTTGTATTATAGTACTTCTCACTCATACACAGGCACACCCACTCTTTAGCAGTTCTGTGTTCTGGATGAGGTGAAGGGGGCATAGGCACTTTCAGTCTTGTTGTTAGGTGTCATGGTGTTGGTTTTGACTCAGGGCGATCCTGTGTACAACGTTTGTTCTTATGTTTGAGCCCATTGTTGCAACCATTGTGCCCTTCCATTTTGTGGAGGGTCTGCTCTTTTTCACTGGCCCTCTACTTTACTAAGAAGCATGTGCTTTCAGGACTGATCTCTTCCAATAATATGTCCAAAGAAGGTCAGCCAATTTCTCAACATCCTTCCCTCTAAATCTGTATACTTTCAGGACAGGTGTGTATGTCCAACTTTCACATAGATAAAAATACCATGGTTTGGATCAGGTGCATCTTAGTTCTCAAAGTAACATCCTTGCTTTTCAACACTCGGTCATGTGCAGAAGATTCACAGTTTTCCTTAGTCATCTGAGCATCTATGTGACTGATTTTTTTCCTATCTACTTTCCTTTTCCCCGGTTTCGGATAATTGACATTAGTGGCAATGATCGGTGAAAATGCTAAGTAATGTGCAATACAATTTTACCCTGACTAGTATCCGAATTGTTCTTTGTAATTTCCAAAGGAAACTTGGAAAGAACAGTTCCTGTTCTTCTGGAGATATATCTCCTGCTCACCACTCCTTCATTTTTTGTATTTAAAATAAAGCTCCTGTGGGTTGGGCTTTAGTCATTCACATCCTAAAGAATTGAATCAGGACTGAAATTCAATATTTGATTGAAAGCATATCTATAAAGGCAGCAAGTGCAGTGGGAGTATATTGGAGTATTAAGCCTGAAAAGCTATGTTAGAGGGCCAGCTTCACCACTAAACAGCTGGGTGCAACGGAAAGATTATTTTACATCTTTGGCTCTCCCTTCTGTCAACTGCAAATGTGCATGGTACGTACCACCTAGTCTTATTCCTCCTTAGCGGTTCTCAACTGATCAAAACAGATGACAACAGACACAAAACTGTTTTACAATGCATAATGAGATCTATAGTATGATACTAGCTTGCTGATGAAGCTTAAGCAATGTAGTTTTCAATTTGGATTTCAATTCAATGTAAAGTAACTGGACCAATAGGCAGCATCACAATAAATGGAGAAACAATTGAAGTTGTCAGGGATTTTATTTTGTTTGGATACACAATAATGCTCACGGAAACAGTAGTCAAGAATTCAACGACTTATTGCATTGGGAAAATCTGATACACAAGCATTACAGATAGGGATGTCACTTTGAAGACATATGTCTGACTGAAGCCGTGGTATTTTTCAATTGCCTCATATGCATACATGTGAATGCTGGACAGCTAGTAAGGAAAACTGGAGAAATGTTACATTTGAATTATGGTGGTGATACCATGAGCTATAAAATAACAAACAAATCTTTCTGAAATATAGTTAGAATGCTTCTTGGAAGCAAAGATGGCAAGGCTTCTTCTCAAGTACGTTGGACAAGTTATCAGGAGAGGCAAGTCCCTGGAAAAGGACATTATACTTGGTGAAGTAGAAGTTGAGTAAAAAAAGAGATTAATTGTGTGAAGGAGCCCTACTGCCTTAATGGGTCATTTGTAGGGCTGCTAACCTCAAGGTCAGTAGTTTGAAACCACCAGGTTTCAATAGAGCTTTCTATTCCCATAAAAAGTAGTTACAGGCGCAGAAACTAACAGGAAGTTCTACCCTGTCTGATGAGGGCACTATGAGTGGAGTAGTAGTCATTTCAATAGATTAATTTGTCAAAGATATTAATTGACATAGTGGCTGAAACAATGGCCTTCTACATTACAGTTGTGAGGATTGTGTCTGACTAGGGAATGTGTCCTTTTCTCACACTTAGGTAGTCAGAACTCACCTGATGGTCCTCAATCACAACAACATAAAGGTATTATCAACCCTATGAAAAGAGAATGTGATTTATAAAATGAGTCAATATTTAGCATAGTTTTGGTGTTTCTAAATATAAAAATTTACATATATTGGTAGTTCCCAATCCCACAGAGTATAGCGTTTCAAGGATAGACCACAGTAACAACAGCCTAGCTTTTGTTCTCAGGGGTTTACTTTTAGAATAATTTATGTTGCTATTATGGGACTCAAAACACATTTGGACCTAATGCAGATTCTACCATTAATTGGTATATAATCAGACTTCCTTGGATGCTGATGTCCCCACTGTAAAATGAAGAGGCTGGGTTAGTTCTTCTCTAAAATAGCTTCTGGTTCAATAAATCAATAATACTAATTGAGTAGACAGGACATGTACACATGAAGTAATTTATTAGCGGGTGAACATGAATGCAGGTGGTTAAGTATTCATTCTTTAGGCAGTTCAACTACAAGAATGATCTAAGCCTGCTTAGGAAGGTATTGATAACTCAGTTGATGAATCCTCAATTAATGCAAGTTGAAGAAATGTATGTCATATGAAACAGAGTGGCATGCTTTTATGTTTGTGTATCCAGAATATGTGAACAGACCAAGCAAAGTTCTACTTGATATCTATTGGTGCCAGACACTGTCACGTTCATTCTCTCACTAGATTCCAGAGAAGTTCAATAACTGGTACATGGTCACTTAGCTAGCAAGTGGAAGAATGGAGATTCAAATATAATCTATTGATTCTGAATACAACATTGCTGCCACTACTTTACCGCAATTGCCTGCATTCCATTTGACCTTACTCTATTGCTTGTAAGCATATTTGACTTTAGACCTCAAGGAAACTGGTCAGCTAGGTATGTCGCTTAACCTTTGATTTGCAGAATGATTTTACTTGAAAAAATATTCTCTCTTTAATTTGTATTTTATTGTTGCTCTTGCTGGCATTCCAGGAGAGGGACAATTGCTGTTCCTACTGATTTCTTTGTATCCCTGGAGTCTGGCAAACTCAGTATGAACCTGGCTTGTTTGAGTAGCTGCCTGCCCTTCAATTCCCATCATACCCAGCTGACTCCCTCAACAGCAGTTCTTTCAATAAGCGAAGCATTCTTCTCAATTTTGACACCAGAGAATTCATGGCAGGCCTTCTAGACAGTGCCATCCCTGAGTTTCTTTGTAGTTCTTTTCTCTCGTCCATCTTGCTAGTTTTTGCCACATACTCACTCTGGTTTGGCCACTGGAGTATTTGCTTGAGTTGCTACTAATAGATTAATGCATGGGGCTTTACTAAGATGTATGGATGTGTCACCCCCGCGATGCACTGAGCATCAGCTGCTCTGGAGGGAAGCAGCAGTTCTTCCCATGATAGGAGCCCCTCCCTGGGCTTTGTGCAAAAAAATTTCCATGATTGGGGTATTCCGCCAGCGCCTGAAGCAGTTTCCTGCATCCCTTCCCCTGGAGAGTCCTCTGTGGGAAATATTCCATACAATGAGATGAAAACAAACTGAGAGCAAAGTGTATCTATCATGTGGTGGGCCACATACCCCGTTTCAGAAAGCTCAAACCATAATGTGAAGTTATATTCTTTCTCAGAAGCAATTGCTGAGCCTCAGCTTGCACATGACCAGCTGGAATGTGCCCAGGGATGACTGCCTTCCTGAGCAGGCACCTACAGCACTTCTTCCCTGGGTGTGTCCCGAAAAGGGTGACTTGTCTTTTGGTGCTGCTCCTTACAGAGAGTGCTTAAGGCCAGATATACCATGGCATGCATGCAGGCTGTAATAATCCTTAAAATTAGAATTACATAAAAGCTGTCCCAACTAATTACCTTAACTTGTTCATTCTGAGAAAGGAGAAATATCACTGGTGAAGTTTGCTTGTTCAGGTATCAATATTTTATAATCCCTGGGAGAGAGTTGTACCATGGGTTTTTTGAAGCTGGCAAAAAAAAATTGCTGGAAATAATTGACTCCAGAACGTGTAGTGGAAAAACCCACACCAGTATAATAGACATTATCTTTTATAGGTGAGGAAAATTTTGAAGTTTAGTAGCCTGTAGTTGGACATTTTAAACACCACAAAAACACTAGTTAGTAAGTGTAAGTGTGTTAGGCTGGGTTGATGAAACAAATCCAGAGACACTCAGCCCAGTCCAACTCAAAGTCCACACGTCCTCCTTCAGAGTCATGTAGCCACGTGCAGTGATGCAAAATGCAGGCAGCTTGTCGGCCACTGGATGCAGAGTCTGTGGGTCCTTCATGGTCAGTGGAATCACAGCAGGGCTGTGGCAGTTCTCAGTGGCAGAGAAAGTGGCAGGGGAGAGAGAGCAGGAGGTTCCAAGTTCTTGCGTATGCAAAGGCTGCCCTCACAAGGAAGCTCCATCAGCCTGTGATCTGGTTGACGGGTTTGACGCCCCTCTTAGCCAAGAGTGTCTGGTTGATGTAGGATCATCTAACTTCCATAGTAGGGAACAATCTTGCTACTACCGTGGACCTAAACTGTCATTTGTTGTTTACACATGACAACTCTACTGAGAAAGAAAGGTTTTTATAAAATCATTTTCTATTAATAAGCCTTAATAAAGGTAAATCAGTATTATATGTACATATAGATTATCAGACTGATTGAGATGTGATTTACATGCAGTAAGAATTTGCTGGATTTGCTATGAATAGATAAACGCTAGGTGTGCTAAGATGTATGGATTCATGTCTGTGAATGTTGAACAGAGTACAACTTCTATCATGATGAAAATAAGCAATCTCAAAACCTCCTTTGTGCCTCCTGTGTATTCAATCTTCCTACACTTTATTTCCCCATGTTTTTATCATGATCCCCAAATCAGCACTGTCCCCATTGAGAAAATTTTGACTTATGGTACTGCTATGCATTACAGAATAGAATCGGACTCCATGGATTTGGTTTTGTTTTTTCTGTAATCTTTTTAGAAACAGATCTCTAGGCCTTTCTTTTTCAGTGCAAATAGGCTGATTTCAGTCACCAATTTTTCATTTAGGAGTGAAGCACCATTGTCTGTTGGAAATCACAGCTTTTTTTCTTCCCTAATATACAGGTTGAGTCCATGCGACAATGGTGAAAGCTATTCCCATTTCCTTTATTGCTGGTTTAATTTAAGTACAATGGTGAATAATTGCCAGTAATTGCAATAATTATCACTTTGTTAGCTTGTAGATTGTTTTTTCTTCCATTTTTAAAGAAATCTTAGTCTAGACCTAATTTTTTATATGGAATAATACATTTTATAAACTATTTCTAAATAGTATAAAGCATAGCTCTAAATCACAAACAGTAGAGTTAGAAACTTACTTCCTTAGACACAGCGCTTTCTGTTTTCCTTACTACTTAATCTGTTTTATTGATTATTCCAGTCAAGCGTATTCACTGTTTTTTGACAAAAACATATTCATTTTGATTTCTTCTCCTTCTATGCAGTCACTTCTTGTGTTGTCTGGTCCCCTGTAGGCCTCAGGTCTCTGTATCTGTTTAAGTGTACATGTACATTTCTGAAGCTATATTTTTAAATTCTTAAGAATAGGGAATGTGCTTTATCTACCTTCATATTCTTACCAGCCAGTATAGGGCCTTCAGACGAGTGTGCATTACAGGGATGTCTCCATGGCATACACTGACAGAGCATTAGTCTCCTTATGTCTAGTTGTCTTGAAATCGGAGGGCAGAGTTTCTTGGAGATCAAGAGCTGGGTCTCAGCTCGGACAGATTTAAACTCAAATCTCACTCTGACATCCCGCCTGAGCCTCCTAGGAATCTTTATCTGTTACACATTAATTTTCTCATTTGCAAAATGGTGACGATGGCTCTCAGCTCTCGACTGTTTGGGCCAGTGGCCACAAAGTGCATAGCACAGGACATTCAATATGTGGCCGTTTTTAGTAATAGTCATAGATGCATTTCTAAGTCTATTTATATCTTTACAATATCCTGACCCACACACATTTAAGGTAGGAGTTTTACATGCTACTATTAAAATGCACTGCTTGTTTTCGAGTAAATCTGTTTGACTTTTTCCCCCTTCTAATCCTATGAACCATCTGGAATTTTCCACACCTGTCTGGAACTCCACTGTCAGGATCATAGATTCTCTTGCATCTGTGGATGTTTGCTCCACTTGAATTATCTTAATGTTGTGCTAGAGCTGTGACTCATGTCAGCTGTAAAGATGACGACTTCCTCAGTGAAAAATGCACTCAGTGGGTGCCCATAGTTTCTGTATTCACTCACAACTATGACGCCCACCATCTACTTTCCACTGCATCCAGAAGAAAGGACTTACTAGCAAGTATGTAAAGGAGATCACCATCATTTAAAACATGTTTGATAATTTAAAAATACTTAAATTTTACATACCCATAGGCATACAAAATTCTCTAGACATTTGGGTATGGTATCTTTCATCCATTCATTCACTCCTCTGGTTTTCCATGGAAACTTTTAACACCATCTCCCCAGATTTATTGGTTAAGTATTAGTTTACAACTCGGGGGCAGGATACAGTTTTCAATCAGTATAGCCTCTTCTCAGCTATGCCTGCAGCAGTCTCGGTGTCTCTCTCTCTCTGGATCTTAGACCTTTGGCCTGGATTCTGCTCCGCTCAGACAAGTGTTACAGAGTTCTTTAGCTTTACCTTTATGGGGTCTGAGGCACCTCACTTTTCCAGCAGCCTCCTGGCCCAAAGGCACTCAGCCTGGGAAGCCCATCACACTGCCCACTGTCCGTCTCCTGGAACTGCTGCCTCTGTGCTGCCATGCCTCTGCAGTTGCTACTCACCATCTTCAGTGTTACAACTCTCTCTCCTCCTCCACTCGTGGAGGTCTTGTGTAATATCGTCATTTGCTGCTTCTGTGAGCACTCATTATAGATACAAGCTAAATGAAATCTTTGACACTGCAGTCTTATTTTTGGTTATCATAATGCTGTCCACTGGTCCAGTTGTGAGGATTTTGGTTTTCTTGACCTTTGAACGTGTGAAGGTCCCCAAAGCTTTATTCCATCTACATGGGTGCTTGAGTCTTATTTGAGGAGGCAGCTCTTCCCCAGCGTAGTTGTAGAGGCTTCCAATTTTTAAAAAAAAATCATTTTATCGGGGGCTCATACAACTTGTATCACCATCCATCCATACATCCCTTGTATGTCAAGCACATTTGCACATCTGTTCCTCTCATCATTCTCAAAACATTTGCTTTCTATTTAAGCCCTTGGGATTGGCTCTTCATTTTTTCGCCTCACTCCCTGCTCCTCCTTTTCTCATGAATCCTTGATAATTTATAAATTATTATTACTTTGTCATATCTTACACTGTCAGATGGCTCCCTTCACCCACTTCCCCAGGGAAGAGGGTATATGTAGATCCTTATCATCAGTTCCCCCTTTCTACCCAACCATCCCTCCACCCTCCTAGTATCACTGCTCTCACTAGTCCTGAAGGGATCATCTGTCCTGGATCCCCTGTGCTTCTAGTTCTTATCTGTACCAATGTACACCCTCTGGTCCAGCCAGATTTGTCAGGAAGAATTGGGATCGCAATAGTTGGGAGAAGGATGCATTGAAGAACTAGAAGAAAGTTGTATGTTTCCTTTATGCTTCACTGCACCCTGACCGGTCTGTCTCTTCCCTGCAACCCCTCTGTAAGGGGGATAGGCTTTGGGTCCCCAACCAGTTCTCCCCCTCACTTATAATAATATAATTTTTAGTTCTTTGATGCTTAATACCTAATCCCTTCATGGTCACACAGGCTGGTATGCTGGTATACTTCTTCCATGTGGGGGTTCTGTGGCATCTGAGCTAGATGGCCACTTGTCCACCTTCAAGCCTAAAGACCCCAGACGCTTTATCTTTTGATAGCCAGGCATCATCAGCTCTCTTCACCACATTTACTTATGCTACATTTGTCTTCAGCATTCGTGGTGGGAAGGTGAGCATCATGAAATGCCAATTTACTAGAACAAAGTGTTCTTGCATTGAGGAATTACATGAGTGGAGGCCCAATGTCCATCTGCTGCCTTAACACTGAACCTATAAATATATGTACATAGATCTATTTTCCCATAATCACATGTAAATATATTTACCTATATTCATGCCTATATTTAGACCTCTATAAGTGCCCGTTGCCTCTTTGTTCTTTCCTGTATTTCCTTTCACTTTCTTCTGGTCCCAGAGAGCATTCCAATTTAAGGGACTCATCTGCTGACAATCTCTCTGATGTTTTACTGCTATCCAAAGTTTTCCAATATTTAATCCTTCAGAAGTGAATAGTCTACTCCTTCTTCATAATCTGTTCCTAGTCTGGAAACTAGGGTTTACCTTGGGTGACCCTGCTTGTATTTGAAATACTGGTGACACAACTCCTAGCCTGACAGTAACACCTAAGACACCACCGTAGAACAATCTGGTAAATAAAGGGCAGATTCTTCTGCTGGGTTTTTAGAGATTTGCAAAATAAGAAATATGCAATAAATGGACATAGGAAATCTATAAGAGTATTTCCTGAATCAGAACACACCTGTGACATTATTACATGTAAAGAACCAAAAAGGCCTGGTTTATGTTAAAATTTTGGATATCAATTTCTCAATAGAGATGGCTGCATGAACAGACAGTAGTTACCCTTCAGCCAGCCGCTGGAAGTGCCCCCACCAGTGTCCAATTTCATGACCTCTAGCATGCTCCTCCCATTGTATATTATGACATCGTGTCTGAGCCCCAATTTTCACATTTCTTGTATTCAGAAGAACCCAAGCGTGGCAGAGATAATCTTCCCAAGAACTGGCGGATGTTATAATTTGCCCACTCTGTGTTCATGTGGATCCTTAGTCTGGCTCAGTAGAGCTAAATACACATCTTACTGTATTCTGGTAATTCAATACAAGAAAGCCCAAATTCCCAGATGGAGTGTTGCTTTATCTGAATACTGGTTGCTATCGTCAGAAGTCCTCTACACACAGCAGCCTAAGTGGTATATTCTTGCTTCTCATCTCCTTGTTTCCTGCACTCCTCCCTACTTCCCTTTACTTTTTTACTTCACTCACACACACTCTTCCCTTCCCAGTCCCACTCCTAGCACACACACTCGTACGCACCCACACACCTGGCATTTCAATTCTTCAATTTTCTCTAAGACGAGGCTAATGTTTCCATTAGTTTGGTTTTGCTTCCTTGGAGCAGGATAATTGATTTGCCTATACACAGATCTATACATTATGTATTAGTAGATGAGAAATCACACTTAAATGGTAGGCCTTGGCAGGAGGCATCAACATAGATTAGTTAGAGCTGATCAAATAATAACTGCCAGTCAGCTCAGCTCTCTGCTCAGTTAGTCTCTGGGGGGAAATCACAGGAAGCCTTTCTTTTTTTCAGAATGGTTTTCCTTCTCTTAACACTTTTAATAAAAACATTTATGCCCTGGGCATCCTGGGGTAAAATTTAGTCCTGATCAGTAATAGTCATCATAGCATTAAACATTAAAGGGGATAAATATAAAGTTGCTGCCAGAATTCTGGAATAATGGTCGGAGAATTAAGCTGATATTATAGGGTCAATTAAACACTTCCCAAGTGAATTTGGGAAGCTGAAGGAAAAGAGGAGGAGCTAGGTGAGCAAAAGGGTGGGCCCTGAAAAGAAGACAGGTATTGGTACACCTGCTGAATCCACAAGCAGAATTTAAGACAGAAGAGTTGTCAGTATTTTCTGGCATTAAGAAAATGCTTTCTCAGTCATGGGCTGGAGGCCAGTAGTGTAAATTTCCACTCAATTCCGAATATCTCTAAAGGACCCTGGGTTTGTTTTTTTTTTAATTTGTCATTTGACAGAATCTGTTTGTGTATTTGACCAGATTGAACTGAGATTTCTTCTTATTTTTTTTAGGCATGGATGGGCTGAGACTTCTTTAGGAATCAAAGAAGGAGATAAACCAGTTTTGAACCCATCATCAGAGCACAGCCATAGAACTGGAATCTTTGCTTCGCCTTGTTTTATGCCTATTTCAGGACTTCATGGCTTTCTGTTTGGGGCTTAGTGTATCCCACTCATGTGAACGATGGACGAACAAAGTGGTAAGTGAAAGGAAATGAAACTGGAGGCTGTTCTGTTTGTTGAAACTTCCAACTACAGTTGCTGGATAACAACCAGGGTTTCTTTGAGAGCAACTGTCAAGTGCACCAAGAGCTGGAGATCTTGCAGGGTAGGAATGAACACGCCCTCTAACAGTGGTTCTCAACCTTCCTAATGCTGCGACCTTGTCATCCCAGTCCCTCATGTCATAGTGACCCTCCAACCAGAAAATTATTTTGTTGCTACCTCATATCATGAATTTTGATACTGTTATGAATTGGGTGACCCCTGTGAAAGAGCTATTTGACCCCCAAGGGGGTCGCAACACACAGGAGAGAACTGCTGCCCTTTAAGTACTTAGAAGAGTTGCTGGACCAATCCAGGGGCACAGAAGCATGTACTGAAAGCCAGGAAATGTGGTTTAAGGTTAGGTAGCATAAAGAAGTACATAAAAATAGATGCATTGGCAGTCATGGCAAATGACAGTCACTGAAAATGGAAATGAAAGGGCTGAATGAGAAATGAGTATATTCTGTTCTTGACATTGGCCTTCTTGATTCAAACTCAATTCTTTATTTTCATCGTCCCTGACCTCACAGGAGTTGTGGTTTCACTGTGCTAAGTGTTTAGATTTAGGCACCACACAAACAGTTCAATACTACCTGTGGGCTTTACCTAAATGATAGCCAAAGACTCTGGGATTTCTCTTTTGTTGTTGTTCCTGAATGAAAAACCTTTACAATGTTTCAATGTCCCTACTGGTTGAAGTGTCTTTGGTGAGTCTTTGGTGTGTGTCAGCCACACTGAGAGATGACCGGGACCAGGAAGGCTGCCTCATGATAGGGGCTGATCGCAAGAGCAGTGGGTTAATTTAATCAATCATGACTACATAGCACAGAAGCTCCAGGAAATGCCTCATTGGTGAAGCTTGTCCCTTTGGGGACATGGAAGCTCTGTGTTGGGCACTCTTCGGACCTTACCCACACATCTTTCTACTTATTTCTGTTTTGCTGTCTTAAAACTAGAGTCATAAGAAGACCACTTCAGGAGAATCATTCTGTTGAGTAATGAGTAATGAGAGCCAGCAGATCAGAAAGTGAGGAAGCTGGAGATCACTCTGTTAATAGCTGGCATCCTGAAAGGGTCAGGGGGAACCTCAAACTCATAAATACAGGCCTGAAAAGGGGGTGCCGTCGAACTGGCACCAGAAGTCTTTGGCAAAGAGCAATTTGGAGGACTTGCTAACTTGTGAGGTCTGGCCTTGGAGGAAGTGTTGCATGTGCAGCTAGTATCAGAATGATAAGGAACAGAACCAATAATAGATTGCAGAGAAGTTAAAAATAGAGAATTTAATATATTCTCATACCAACTCTGCCACTTCAGCTGTGTCACCACAACCAAGTTAATTCACTCCTCTGAGTCTCAACTTCATGTATAAAGTGGAGATGATTTTTACCTTCCATATTTGTCCTCAAGATTAAATGGGAAGTAAAGCCCCTGTTAAAAGATCTAGTGTTGTGAATGTATGATAACCTGATTTCTTACAAAGAGTGTGAAAGTTCTAACCTTGGTTTGTACCTTGAAGGAGACCATTAACTTGCTGGCTTCTTACTTGGGAAGATCTTTGCTGTTCCCAGTTCATTGTATATTTCTAACCCAGTATTTTGCCTCTCTTCGAGCTGAGATGGCCCAAGAATTCCACAGTGGAATTCTCGATGCCTTTTCGTGGATTCAATAGCTCAGTGGTTCTCAACCTGTGAGTTGCGACCCCTTTGGATGTTGAATGACCCTCTCACAGGGGTTCCCTGATTCATGACAAAATTATAGTTATGAAGTAGCAATGAAAATAATGTTATGGTTGGGGGTCACTAAAACATGAGGAACTGTATGAAAGGATCATGACATTAGGAAGGTTGAGAACTACTGCAATAGCTTTAGATGTCTACCAGCTAAAATTTTGGTTTGTCCTTCATCCTTTGTTACTCTTATTAAATTATCCAAACTCCCTTCTGGACCTAATCAGATTTCTAGTGTTTCTTTCCTCCCCCTCCCGTGACTTCTCCAGACTCAGGGACTGCTTGCCATGACTTCTGGTTGATCACCAGTTAACTAAGAAAAGGCAGTGAGAGAAATACTATTTTACATCTTTTAAAATCTGAGCCAACTTAGTTTTGTTCTGGGCATTGAGCATTTCGCTACGTTTTTCAGCATCACTTAAGATACAGTACTCTACATCTCAATGTACTTTGAATTCAGTACAAACATCATATTCAAATAGCCAAACACCATTTAATATTCCCAGGCATGGATCATAGGAAATGGTTTAAAATGTTTTTCTCCCTTCAGTCACCTCTCTACACGAGTGGACCAGGATCTGTAAACACAAACACTAAAGGACTTACTTTAAAAGAAATAGTTGGTTGCAATCACTCTGGTGTAGGAAGAGTAGCTGACCTTTACTGGCATACAGTTTGCTTTGCCTGAGGAAGTTCAATTTTTCAATGTGATCATCTTCTTGGGTAAATCTCCTTTTTGAAAGATTTTTTAGATTTTTCTCTTGTGGAGCTGTCAACTCCTGCCTTGCTCCTTCTGCCCTTGTTTCTCTTCCACGGCAAATTGAAAATCTCCTACTGGAAGCACTTCATTCTAAGTGTCATTCCAGCTCAATCTGGTGGAAACCAGGCATGCCCTGAGAATGATGATAGTTGCAGATTGAACTTGAGCTTACTCTTTGACCAGAGACCCCACCACTCGCCAACAGAGGACATATATTTTCTAATGGTAAAGAGATCAAATGGCAGCATTACCACCAGAAGAATCATTACCAGAAGAATCAAGCATTTATGCTTTCTGAAGTGGAATAAACTTTATTTGTTTCCATATCACCAACTTGAAAGGGGATGTTTAAAGGCCAGAGAGAATTTAAAATGGGATTAGAAATAGCAAATATCATGCTCGGCTGGGCTCTCTCGAAAAGCAAAACCAATGGTGTGCACATAGAGAGAGAGACATTTATATCAAGAAAACGCCTCACACAGTTGCAAGTCCTGTCACTCCCCATAGTCTGGCTGGCAGATGCAGAGGTGGATGAATCTAAAGACTGTGGATCAAACTTTTGATTACATAGAAAGATCAATCCAAGTTTGCCCAAGTAGATAGCAGGGTGATGATGGCTCCTAGGATCAGCAGGCAATATGGCAGGCTATTGACTCAAGTCTCAAGAACTGGAGGTTGATGGACCAGATCCTTAAGGTAAACCCTTGAGTAGGAGCAAATGTGGAAGCTGTGTATATAAAGCCTTTCATTATAGTGGCGGTTGAATGATATGGAATGTTGTCTTTTGTTGATCACCTATATGCTACAATCTTTCTCTTCATCTTATTTGGTACTCAGATAAGCCTGGGGATATTTAGGGAGTTTGTCAATGAGAAAACAAACTAAAAAAAGCTTTTGCAAAGGTCTTCTTGAGAGCGAATGGCAGGAATAAGAATTGAAATGTCTTTCTAATTCTAGAATGCATACACTCTATTGAAACCTTATGTTGCAGTGGAGGAGAAAAAATGAAATGAGTCCAGGTCTGGAGACCAAAGTGCCTGAATGGATATTGGGGGGAAATTTCCTGGAGAAGGGGAGGTGTACAATAATGCCTTTAGAATCCTATAGGACTTTAAGAGAAAGATGATAGTCGGGGAGAAGCTGGCAAAGGGCCTAGATTGGAGGCATTTGAGGCTGAGCTGCAAAATGAGCCAACAAAGGAGAGGGAAACAGTTGTTCAAAAATGGCAGAGCATTCAATGTGACTCAAAGGGTGGTGGTGGGAGAGGCCCAAGAGTACTAAGACTGAAAAGCTGGGTGGAGGTCATCAATACCACACCACCAAGTGATGAAATCCTGAGGGGGTAATGCTGTAAGCCATTTGAGTCCAGAGGGGAGAAAAGGTGATGTGAGCATGTTCTCCCTGAGTCATTTTTTGTGGAGGAAAATCTATGCCGACAGTACCTTTCCCTGGCTCTGTTTGTGATCTCTAAAACACACACGCCCTGGGTCGGTGTGTGACAGCTAGTGGATCAAGGGGCATTCTGTCACTCCTCAATCCCAGGGTTATCTCTTGCCTCAGCCAGCTTCCAGAGACCCTGGAACAATCTGAAAGGGTTTACCCATTCATGGGCTTATCAAGCAAGGCAGCTCTGAGGCTCTTTGTGAGAAACACAAGATAACATGCCTATCAAGCGAAGTGAAAAAAAGGACAGAGGAAAGCAAATGTTTGTGTGTGTACTACGTATATCTTCTTGGATCTTCCACAAGTAGCTGGGTATCTCTATGAAGGAAAAAGATTATTTCTTGCCTACAAGCAAATTGACACCAGGACTATAGCAGCAAATTTCCTTACACACCAAGGTTGCTTTGAAAAATAGAAATATATATATATATAATTTCCCCGTAGCGTTTGCAGGGCCTGAATCTGAGTATACAGAATATAGAAAGCTTTCTATATTGGAAGATTCTAAGTAAGACCAACTTTGCAGGCAGTCACTTTGACAGATAGGTCTTTGATTCTTGCCCCAGAATGAATGATGGACTCATAGCATACAGACAGGTTGTTGTCTTATTAACTGTTAACAGACCTTTTGTAGGTTTGATTTTGGATTGTCTTATCTTGATATGGCTGTGAATGGAGCCCCTTGGGCCCAGTTAAACACTTGGCCATGCTAACGCAAAGGCCTTGTGAGCCACTCCTCAGGGGAAAAATGTGGCAGTCAGTTTTCATAAAAATTCCAGCCTTGGAAACTCTTATGAGGAATTCAGTTCTATAGGATCATGACAAGGCAGAAGTAACTCAACAATGTTTTTTTGACTATGTGGTAGTAGAACCTCAAAGAAAGACAGATTTCAGAGCCAGAGCTCAGTTAAAATCAGTTCATTTATTTAGCACTGGTTAGTGAACATTTATATGCTGAGCCCTTCCTTAGAAGCTGAGGTGAAACTAGAAAATAAGAGAGAAAATGCCTCTCCTGCATGGAGCTTGCATTGCCCCTTGAACTACAGAGTCTGTGCCGTCTCTAAAGATTGGCCCAGTGCAAGGATCAGTAGACTAAGGTCGTCTATTTTTATGGAACCCGTCAGCTAAGGATAGCTTTTGCCTTTTTAAACTGTTCTGAGGAAAATTCAAAAGAAGTCTATTTTGTGACTTGGGACTTGAAACATTATGTGTACTTCGCATTGTATTGCCCCTAAATAAAATTGTATTGAAATGTAGCCATGCCTAATTATTTCCTTATCTGTGGCTGCTGTTGGGCTGTAAGGGCAGAGTCGAGTAGTGTGGCAGTCACATGATTGAGGGAGGGGTGGAGTCTAGGCTGTCAGTCAGGCTGCAGCTTGATGACTTTCTTTGGAGGCAAATCGCTTTGGAGGCCAATTTATTTCCTTTGGAGATAAATAGCTCACTGGAGATCAGACACACTGCCTGTGACATATCTGTGGACCAGCCACATAGAGCTACACTGATGGAGCCAGAGCCCTGAGCTGGGGGAGCCATGTGGAGATCCACACCTTTGCAGAGATGCTTCTACCACCACTGGATCCATAAGACTTTTCACCCACTTGCTTATGATCTTCCTGCATTCGGTATCATTGCATGTGTTGCATCAGTTTGAAGAGGAATTTATGGACTGGTTTCCGACATATGAACTAGTATCAGACATAAGGACTTGATCTGAGCTGTGCCGGGATGTTTTCTTAATATGCAATTACTTTTTGATATAAAGTGCTCTATTACACACATATGAGTGTCTCTGGATTTATTTCTCTAGTTAATCTGGACAAACAAAAATAGCTATGGCAGAGCCTATATGTTTTGCAAAGCCCAAAATGCTTATTGTCTGGTCCTTTCCAGACCTCGGTATTTCCTAAACATTATCCTCTGAGGTCACTCCAGTAAGCATTCTGTCCCCAGCTTTTATTGAGACTCCTTTCCAAGCAAAACAATACTTTCTATGTCACCAAGTCCAGTGTTCTATCATTACTAGTTTACTTCATATCACAACAGTATTATACAAATTTGATGGTTATTTTTTCTTGAAACCCTTTTTCCTGCTAACGTCCATATGATGACATTTTCATAGACGTTTTCTTCTTGGGCTGAGCCCTGGTGGCATAGTGGTTGTGTGTGGGACTGCGGTCCACTGGGTTAGCAGTTTAAATCCAGCAGCAGCTCTCCAGGATCAAGACTGGGCCTCCTCCTCCCACCAGAGGGCAGTGATACCCCCAAAATAAAAAAAAATTAAAAAAAGAAATTTTCTTCTCAGTTGTAAGCCACTCCATAGGATTATATCTGACCACCTCCACTTTCAAGCTTGTCCCTTATGAACTCTGACATCCCTTTACTATCAGGCTTACACAGAAGGTAAAGACAGTGAATACTGTGTGGTTTAGACTAAGGCAGGTGTGCATCAAGTTTACATAATTTCATCATACTTATCTAGTCTGTATGTTTTGTAAAAAATTTGAGAAACTGAACAATATGAAGATGAATGCAGCATCAGACTTGAAGGGAGATAATTTGCAACGTGCATGCAGATGACACAACCTGACTTGCTCAAAACCAAGGGGACCTGAAGGATTTAGTGATTAAAATACTTCATGATAGATTATAGTTCTATATAAAGAAAACAAAAATCCTCACAACCAGACCAAGAGACAACATCATTATAACCATTATAATCAGGAAAGAAGGAAATTGTCAAGGATTCCATTTTATTTAGATCAACCATCAGTGTTCATGAATGCAGTAGTGAAGAACTCATACAAAGACATAGTGCACTGGGAAAATATGCTGCAAAAAAATCTCTTTAATGTGTTGAAGAGCAAATATATCACTTTGCACCAGCAAAGGTTTCAGATAGATGAAGATATGCCTGACCAACTTGGTAATATTTTCAGTTGCCTCATGTCCATGGGACAGCTGAACAATGAATACATTAGATTAGAGAAGAATTAAAATATGGTGTTAGTAAAGAATCTTGGCTATACCATGGACTACCAGATGAATGAATAAGTAAGCCCATGTTGGAAGTACAGCAGACTGATCCTTCAAAACAAGTCTTGTTGTCCTTAAACGTGTTATCCCTGAGGAAGGACATCATGCTTGGTAAAGTAGGTTAGCAAAAATGATGACAATTTTCAATGAGAGGGAAAACCCTCAGTGAGGTGTACTTGATACAGCAGCTACAACAATGTACTCACACATTGGAAAGGTTGGGAAGATAACACAATGGGGCAGCATTTCTTTCTGTTGCATATAATTTCCTCTGATTCAGAGACTGCTTTTGAGCTCCTAACGATAACAACATCATCCGTGTCTTAGAGGCCAGTGGTGGATCACTGGTAGCGTTTCCACTTTCCCTGTGGGAGATCTGGTTTGGATCTAGGTCCACACGAGGAAGTACTTCAAGTAAATCAGAATATTTTTCTTCAAGTTATGTATTTAATTTTTTTTTAAAAAAAACATGTTTTCACCTTCAAAGTACTCTCCATTACACTTAATATATTTGTCAAATCTGCGATTCCATTCTTGGAAGCATTATTTTGACAAACTTTTACATTTTATTTTAAAAATAACATTTTAACGGCTTTTGGTAAAAGTTTATACATCAATTCAGGTTCCCACTCAACAATTTGTACACAACTTTGTAGTGACATTGGTGATAATCTTCACAATATATGAACGTTCTCGTTATTTCTTTTTTTTAACCTTTTCTTTTTTAAAAATCATTTTATTGGGAATTCATACAACTCTTAATCACAATCCATCCATGCATCCATTCTTTGCCAACCACATTTTACATCTGCTGCCATCACCGTTCTCAAAACATTTGCTTTCTCCTTAAGCCGTTGGTATTAGCTCCTCATATTTCCCCTCCTTCCCCGCTACTCCCTCCCTCATAAATCCTTGCTAATTTATAAATTATTATTATTTTTCATATTGTATATTGTCCAATGTCTCCCTTCACCCACTTCCCTGTTGTTAATATCCCAGGGAGGAGTTTATATGTAAATCCTTGTAATCGGTTCCCCTTTTCTATTCCTCCTTTTTCAAACATCTGTTTGTATGGCTGAAAGTACCTCCCCTGTTTTTTTCTTCACCTCTTCTACATCATCAAATCGCTGTCCTTTCATGTGCATCTTCATTCAGGGAAACAAAAATAGTAGCACTGAGCTAGGTCAGTGTGTGGGGCAGGAGAGACAAGCTGTCCCTCCCCCGCCCCCCACCCCAAACTAGTGTACTTGAGATGGTTGCGTGAGCGGATACAATGTTGTAGTGGCAAAACCAGTTCCTCTGTCTGCCACAAATCAAACTTTTTTATGTTGCACATTGTAAAGGTATCTTTTCCAAAACTTTAAATAGAAAATTTGATTAGCACTTTGATCTGGTGGCATGAACTCCAAATTCACTATGAGTCAACATTTTTGTCAACTTGGGAAGTTGATGGACTTCAGAATGAGGTTTGCCATCATTCGACATTTCACCTCTTTTGAGATGAGAAAACCACCTATACACTAGAGTGTTTCTCATAGTCCTGCCCTTGTAAAGCTGTGTTCACCATTACAACAGTTTATTAGGCAGTTTTCCCAATCAGGAAACAAAATTTCACAGCTGCAAACTGTTCTTTTATATCTGCCATCACAAAAAACAAAGTTTGAGTGAAACTCTTTTCTTTTCTTTTCTTTTTCTTTTTTTTTAGGCATCACTGCCCTCAGGTGGTGGGAGTAGGAAGCCCAGCCTTTGCTCTTGGGAGCCGGAATTGAACCTCCATCCCAGTGGGCCGCAGTTGAGTAAAACTATTTTCATGAAAAAATTCACTGTGACCAGAGATAACCTTCCCAGGCAACACCACTGGGTACATTAACTCAGAGCAAATTGCTTGTTGCTCTCCTAGCTGGAAAAATATATACTTTAAAAGCTCCACTCAGTGTAGCACAATTCTATTTTTTGGGGGGATACCCCCTCATAAACCTCATGTATACTCACCCCCTGTTTTTTACTTGCGACTTGTATATTGCCTATGGTGATGAACAGATCTCAGTGTTACTTCCAGAGAAAGACTTAGGAAGAAAGGTCTAACAATCTACTTTCAAAAGTAAATCTAAGAAAACGCTCTGGACCCTGTTATATATGTGGTCTCCAAGAGTGAGATTTGATGACAACTAACAACAATTTTCATCCTGTTTCCAGATCTCAATATTGTTCTTCTTGAAATCTGAGGCCTGCAGGAGAGATGCGTGAAGGAAAGTTACACGATCAGCCTGCTAGACTACAGTTCTCTAGTGTGCGAATGGGTCTAGGTGTGACTGATAAATATGGAAGCTATTTAACATAACATGGATTTTATTTTGGCTCACACACGATTTCTCCTAGGCCATGTGAACTAGAATAGGAGAATTATATAATTTATATTGATAGATAAAATTTGATCTAAGCCTAACCCTTATGTTTTTTCAAGCACGTCACCTTTTTTTGTGTGTGCCATAGAGTCAATTTCTACTTTTAGCAACATCTAGTGGCGGTATAAGTGTCCCTGTAGGTTTTTTTTTTTTTTAACTTTTTACAGTGACTTGAATGATGGCTTACAGAGTAAATCAGGTTTTCATTAAACAATTCATTACATGTTTTGTTTCATGTCATTGCTTGCAATCCCCATAAAGTAACTTCACTTATCATTATATTTCCTACTTTCATTCTTCCTCCTATCCTAACCCTTCCTGCCTCCTGAATTTTGCCTTTTGATAAATGTTTCTCTTTTGATCTCAAATGATCCCATAAAATGATCTAAAGTGTAATGTCTATGGAATTAGATCTCCAAATCTTGTTCTGTTGGAGTCACTGGATGGGTTCAAAGTACAGAGTTTCCAATATGAGCCAAGGCTGCAAGTCCCAGCTGTCATTGATGAAACATAAGCATCTCTAACAGGTATCTTTTATTTTTCCAAGTGGGCCTTTCTCTCTTGGATAAGTTTCACTTCTCCCTGTGCACAGAGCTCAGTTTCCTTCTATATTGGCCCAGGTGTACACGCAGCATTTGCACAACTGGAGTGGAAGGTGCTTCCATATCCCTGGTTGCATTCTCCAACCCTGCCAGGCTGTCTCTTTGGCTTCGCCAAGCTATTTCTTGACAAGCAATTAGGGTGCGTTCTAGTATTCTATGTTCCAAGGTGCACAGGTCTTGAATGTTTGCCGCACCCTCCGACTTTCCACTTGCTGTGCTAATTTTTAGAATATAGTTTTGTAGACCTTGGAGTTTTCCAGAAATGTGTTTATCACATTGAACTTGTGCGGATGGAATAAAAGTAAGATTTGGGGCCCGAGTGAAGCTAAAATGTGTTTTATTGTACAGGTACGTGTGTAAATCAACATTGATTCATAATTTAAAACAACCAATAGATTTATTAAAATTCCTCTTCTCATGAGCCTTGAACCTCATTACTTTTGATAGATATCTATGACGTATTTCTCTTGCAGAACTGAGGAGATTCTGGGGACTCACCAAGCATTGCCTCCCTCGGAGGTCCCATGTGGAGAGCTGCCCTCTCACATTAGGCACTACCCCCACCTACTTCCCCTTTGGATCCTTCCAAGTGAGCAGCAGTCTCCTGTGGGATCATCCTTGATTATATTCTCAAAAGAGTGCCTGTGAAATGAGCTGGGATAGGAGGTGGGTTTTGACCTTGTTTTGATTGCCTTCTCTGGGAACAGCCAGAGCTTGATTGTCTTCTTGTTTGATTTGGTTATTTCATTTAGAGAGATTTCCTAGGGTAAATTACTGGCATCAGTCTCCCCTTTTCCTCCTATGTTCTCAGAGGAAGGCATATGCTTTGCTTGTACCATCAGATGTGATGAACTGTGTGTTAGTCCTGGTAGACTACAGGAACAAATTTCAAAGACATGCATATGAATATAAGGAATGGTTTTATATTCAAGAGGAACAGGACATTGAGAAAATATCCCAGCCCAGTCCAACGCACAGTCACAAGTTCGATATTAACCCAAATGCCCAAAATCAGTCCATAAAGTCTCCTTCCGACTCATGAAGTCACAGGTCAGTGGGTGCAGAGTCCCGGCACCGACAGTGGTCTCCCCATGGCTCCTCGCTTCCAGGGCTCAGGGTCCATCAACAGCATCCCGTCGTGGCAGAAGCAACTCATCGCTGGCAGAGGCCTCCTTGTGGCTGCCCCAGCCTCAGAGGTCCAGCTCCATCAGGGCAAAACCATGTGGTCCCTCCACTGGCTACTTCAGCCTCCTCAAACGGTGCCAGTTTGTCTTGTCCGTGATTAATCGTCTCTCATATTAACTCCCAACAACTGGGGAAGATAGCTTCTCATCTTCACGAGGGAAACATCCTGAGATTTCCCTGGAGTCTCAGGTGAAAGCCATGCCCACATAGAGGCCTCATCGGCTACTCAATGGCTGTCTCCAGATTAACAGACTAGACTCTACTCCTACATTTCAATTATAAAATTAACATAAACACATGACTGCCACAGACTGGTTATTCCCCCTTTGAATTTGGTATAGGATGGGCTCTGTAAATACTGTTTCAATGTGCAGGGTCCTTTGTGAAATCATGTTACTTTGAACATGAGTCTGGTGGCTTTATGTCCTCATGTCACAGGTGGCAGTGAAGTGGGGCAGTGTGGGAAGAACTGGTGATTAAGTGGGACTTGGTGACGCTGACTAAGGCCCAGAGACTTCTCTCAGGTTCCGGTAGCTAGTGAGGGCCTTAACACGCGGAGGTTTGTTCTAGGAGATCCTTAAAGGATTGTGGGAATCTCTCACGCATTTAAAAGTATACAATGAGTTCTCCCCAAAGAGCATTTTTACTAATTGCTGGTGTTACTCTGCTCTATTATCCCCATCCTTTATATGTATATACGCCTCTTACAGAGGTATGTAACAGCCAAAGTACCTGCCTGATATACTCTTATTAAGGAATTCTTTTTAAAAACAATAAACCTGAAATATCTCCAATGAGACTGTTGACATAATTCTCTTTTTCAGATATCAAATGAGATCTCTTTAGAGTATTACCATTCACAGGTTCCCATAGGCTTTCACCATAATCTTTTTTAAATAGTCAAAACATCAATTTGTAATTCCTTATATTGGAGCAACTGCATTATTCCAATAGGAGTTACCTAGAAGGAGAAATTAGCAATTGTACTGAGAGGATGTCATCATCAAGCTAAGATGATAGGGATTTAGCTTAATTAAGAAATCAGATGAGGAGGAAACAGGCATCACATAATATTAGCAGCACTGATCCCAAATTGGGAAGACTACAGCATGTGGCCCCACTCAACCTTTCCTGACCTACTAGTAACTTCTGCACCCCTTCCCAAGGACTCTCACATTTGTCACAGGCTCCCCTTTAATGTAATAAAAAAAA